>PVLA01001265.1:0-250049 GCA_004027455.1 Hydrochoerus hydrochaeris
CACTGTTTTATCTTGACTGATTTTATTTGAATCTGGTATGCTTGAGAGTGTCGAGTCTGAGAGTAGGGGCAACTACTCTGAAGATGACAGGATTCAATAGGATACCCATTCTGGTTTGATTGTTAACTGCCTTTGAAGTCCTATAATGTCTCCAATGTTTAGATTTTATTAATAATGTAAAGCAATGCTAAGTTTATATATGACAATATAGACAATTTTATTGAAAATAACTAGAGACATCATAGTGACTACCGTATATCACCTAATGTTGTGTTTTTGTATGTTCTTTTCATTTCGTGTTTCTCTAGGAATTTGTATTGCTGACTTGTTTTGATTTGTTTCTCCCTCTAATACAGAAAGGCTAGGTATATGTGTAGAGACTTATACATGTGCAGAACTTCTAAGTAGTTTACGAGAATGGATTATATTTATTGTAAAGGAAAAAAAAGGAAAAGAGAATATTCTAAAGGATATAACTGCATTGTATGTTTGAGTGTGTGGAATTAATAACCATGTTGCTAAAGTTTTAGTTGGATGGATGAGCAAAACTGACTGCATTCTCACTGTTTGGATGTCCACTTTGTGGACTTTAGTTTTGTAACTTGAACAATTGCAGCTAAGAGGAAAGTTTATAATTATCAACTAGTGATTTTTGCTGGTTACTATTTTTTGGTTTTTTGTTTTGTTTTGTTTTTGAGATTTTGTATTGTTTCTACCCTCTTTCCGTTTCAAAATTTTTTCTTTAAATAAAACAATTTAAAAAAAAAAGCAAGAGGCGGAAAAGAAAGTGCTCTAAAAGAGATAACTGTATGTAACCTTAAGTGTGTAGCATTGATAACCATGTTACTAAGTTTTTGTTGGATTGGCGAATAGAACTGTTTGCAGCCTCACTGTTTGGATGTCCACTTAGTATGCTTTAATTTTGTAACTGGAACAACTATATTCAAGAAGACAATATGTAATGTATCAAATAGTGATTTCTTACTGTTTTTTTTTTTTGAAATTCTGTATTGTTTCTACCCTTTTTTCTGTTTTGCTTCCCCCCTCTTTAAATAAAATTTAAAAAGTAAAAAAATAAATAACATGGGAGAAATTTCAGCATATTTATAATGATTAATGAAAATGTTCTGTGGTGAAGCAAAATTTGATGGCGTGAGAAAGTTACTTTAGTGTTTCCTGAAAGTTACTTTAGTGTTTCCTGAAAGTTACTTTAGTGTTTCCCAATGAGGACTTGGCCTCCAATCATTTTACTGGCAGAAGAGACAACTGAGTAAATAGGCCATAGGCTGCTGGGTAAATGTGGTTGGAGCTTGTTGTACTTTTGGTTCTTCTCATTTCTTCATAAAGTAGTGGGGCTAAGGGTGTAGCTGGGAGCGGGGGGTGGCTATAAAGTACTATCTAAAGCCGTTAACTGAAAATGAAGAAGGGGAGGATGTGCCAGCAGTTGATGAAGAAAGGATAGATGCAGTAGTCTCCTTGGAGAATGGACTAGGGAATATAGTATCAATGGTGGCCAGTTGTAATGGGCTACTTGAAGTTTGTAGTCATAAATTTCACTGTTCATATTTTTGTTCTCCATTATTTGGTGCAAGTAGATGTAGGAAGAAGGCCAAGACTTAGAATTAAATAAGTGAACATACAGTAAATCAAGAAAGGAGAAATAGGGCTGGGGATATAGCTCAGCAGCACAGCCGCTGCCTGGCAAGCTTAAGGTTCTGAGTTTGATTCCCAGCACCCCCCCCCCCCAAAAAAAAAGGAGTAAGGGAATTGGTGGTTTATACCATAAGCATAGTAATGGACTGTGCCTAAAGAGAGACAGGAAGAAGGTAGGAAGGCAGGGAGGCATAAAGAAAAATATGTAGGATCTATAGGTTGTAGGTCCTGATGAAATCAGACTTGCTGGAGTGGGGGCAAAGCAAACTTATCATCAAAAAATGGGGTACAGGGCCAGAGATACAGCTCAGTGGCACAGCACCTGCCTGACGATCATAAAGTCCTGAGTTTGAGTTCCAGTCATCCCCCACCAAAGTGGGATATATAAAAGTCACACTGTAGAGGGATTCTCATTATTAGTAACGTCAGGGTTACTGGGTAGCACTATTGTGGGAGTGAGTGGATAAAGCAGAATGAAAGAACAGAGTCATTGGAAAGAAGGCATTCTAAGACCTAGAGCTAATCTACTAGAAGAAAAATCACAGAGGATTATGACAGGATTGCTTTGGGAGAGAATAACAGTGAGTTCAATCTATAAAGACAAGGAAAGAGGTGAAGTAGGAAACTAGGTGAGGGTGTAATGATAAATATGAGATTCAAGCCTAGGAGTTTTAAGGGGAGAAGGAAGGAACAATGTTCTAGAAGCAGCAATCTATATGCCAATGGTATGAAAGGGGGAGAATAAACCACGCAAAAAAAAAGCTGCATAGGAGGCAGTACTTTATAAATGATGGATTGAGAAGCCTAAATCAACACAGTACATATTGAGTTGCTAGATATCTGTAAAGGATTCTAGTTCCTAACCTGTGGGTTCAAAAGGAAGTAGGGTGTCACTGACTGTAGAAGAGAATATCCAGTGCCTAAGGTGAGAGTACATGTCTTACCTATGGTGAACAGCAACTAAATTAGCTTAATTGGAGAAGTGTAGGTGCTGGAAATATTTTTAAATGATCTTTGAATTAGGACAGCACATTAGCAGAAACCTCAGGCTTGATTTGAAGGAGCCATTATAGATACATAATGACAGTATGAGATAGATGCTGCTATACCATTTGTTGGAAAACAAGATGGTGGTAACAGAAATTTCTTAAGATAGCATGAATTTAATTCAGCTTTAACTTTTTATTTGTTCTGTATTTCTAAACATGACATTTTGTAATTTGGTATTTTTTATCATTATTGATAAAATTTTGGGAAGAGAATTTTGAAATTTTGTCTTACATTGTTTTCTCTCATTTTATATCTAGATTTTACTTTGCTAGCAGTGGACATGCCAAGCACAGCCCCTTCAGATCTTCAGCCTCAACCAGTTATATCGATAATTCAGCTTTTTGGTTGGGATGATATCATCTGGCCCCAAGTTGTGGCAAGATATTTAAATCATTTACTACAAAATAGGTATGTGCCTTTATGTCAGACCTATACACTAATGTAAGTCCTGATAGATCTGTACCCTGAGAAGGTTAAGAATTTTTTGTAAACAAAGACTGATCATTATCTCATATATATACTCTCACTTTGGCAGTTTTTTTACTTTCAGATTATCTTTTGACTATAGCAATCATAGAAAAGCTAATTTATGCTTAGTAACTTTTTGTTTTGTTTTTGTTTTTTGGTTAATGCTTCTTTCAAAACTGTTTTTATAGACCTCTGTTACTGTGATCATACATGACCTTGCTACACTTGCCATTGTGAAAGGCAGGATATAACATACCTTGGTATTCTACTGCTTTAAAACTACCCAAATTTGGTGTTTGACACATTTTGACATAAAAATTCTGTCCTGATACTCATGTTTGTTTGGTATTCCATGCACAAATAGAACTTGTCCATTGCCTTGTGACTTGCTACACTTCACAGCTGTCTCAGTTATTTTTCTCACTGCTGAGACAAAATACTTGACACCCACAGTTAAAGAAGGAAAAGTTTATTTAGCTCACAGTTTGTGTAGGTTAGAGTCCGTAATCAGCTGGCTTTAAGGCAGGGGTGACATGGTAGAGCGGCATCAGAGAGGAAAAACCATCCATGCCAAAGCAGGGCAAGTAGAAGGTAGCCAGCAGGTAAGTAGCAACCAGCAAGTGACAAGGAACCACACTGGTCTTCTCTTTGTCCTTTATATTTTACCCAGGGTGAGTGACACTCACACCCACGTTAGGCCACCCTTAATCCTTAATCCTACCCAGAACTTTGGAAAACCAATCAATGGACTAATTTAGTGATCACACACCAGCCACCTCTAAAAAGACTCCACCTATGACCACACGAGGCTTTGGAGAGACATCTAGATACAAGCCATAACACCAGCCAAAACAGTCTAGTAATCATTGTCTTTGGTACTTGTGGTACCCCAGAATCAATGACCAGTAGCCAAGGTACAGCTGTAGTTAAAGTTACAGTAGAAGTTGTGGAGTCATTATTGGGTAGCTTGATTCTTAATAGAGGCTCACCAACTTAATATTACCAGGTTCTGAGCTGCTGCCCTCTCAAGTTAGATTCTAGGTTCTTCTCACCTCAAACAAATGAATGAAGTGAGGAAAAAGAAAAAAAAAAAAGAAAACTGAAAATTTATTTGAAAAAGTAAAAGTGAATAGGGGAGAAATTGGCTCTGCAGAGTGAGACTGAGCCAAGTGAAAAAGAGGGAGAAGTAAAATTAAAAGTACGTGCTCCATCTGGGAAACGTAGCGTGGGCTATCATGGAAAGTTACAATAACAAGATCTTTATGGGTCGTCCCTCCTTTTATGCTGTCCGAATCTCAAGGAAAGCCGGTGCTGGCATCCCTCTCGGACTGATGTCGTGTGTAGGATATCCTACTGAAACTGGCCCCACTTTTCAGCGAAAGGTCCACATTCAGGGCTTTAACAATTGTTCAGTGCATGTGTTGGGGATCTTTGTAATTAACAGGTCACACCTACTTCCTCAACCAGTTTTGCCATGCCTATCTTAGAGTGATCAGGAATACGAATGTCACAGTGAGGGGAAATAAAATAAATATGCAGAGCTCAGAGGCCCATATAGTTCTTGCCTAAGCTGCCAGTGAGTGAAAATGAAGAGAGATCAAGTTAGTAAGGTAATTCTTTTTCTGAGAGGTTCATTAACCAAAGTCATTAAGCACGAACTGTCTTGTTGGACTTTTAGTTGTAAAATAAGGGAATTAAACTTCAGTAAAATTTATTTTTGGATTCCTTCTAGCTTGAGAATTCTGCAGTAATAATAAACATTTATATTAACTATTAAACATGTTACAATTTGAAATAATTTTTATTTTTAAGATAATATTGGTTTATTAATAACAGTTGAAGAAACTGAAACAAAAAGGTGTTAAGTAACTTGGGGGAAGTTATATAGGTAAAAAATAACCCATCTGTATTCTTCTGTATTATGTACTCATAAAAGACAACTTCTGTTTGGGATATTTCAAAGCATTTTTAGAGGTGTGATACATGTATATATACATATATAGTTAGTATATGTTTGTGGTCCATGGCAAATGTATTCGTTGTGGGGAATTGCTATGTACACTTAGCGAATCTTGGTCCTTTTTACTTCCTTTTATCCTGTCCTTCTTTGTATTCCCCTATCCCTAAAATCTCTTCCCATTTCTACAAAGTCTATCTCCCTATTTCCTACCATTCATCTTTTATTTTGCTCTTTACGTTGTTTATACTTTGGGTTTCTGATATAAGAGCAAACTGTGATATTTAACTTTAAATACCTGATTTATTTCACTTAGCACTATGGTCTCAAGATGTATCCATTTTCCCACAAATGACTCAAATTTATCTTTTATGGTAGAGTAGTACTCCATTGCATATACATTCCACATTTTCCTTATCCACTTACCTGTTGATGGACATAGAGGCTATTTCCAAGATTCAGCTATTGTGAAGTTATTCTGTTATAAATATAGGTGATTTATTTTTTTTAAACTTTACATATACTTTATTGTAAGGTTAAAATCATCCCTATTCTCTGTTCCCTTATTTAGAAAGCAGGTTTAGCTAGGTCATTGGCTTCATAGAAAAAAGTTGTTTTTCAGATTTCTGAAAGAGCATATTTTGGAATACTGTGTGAAGTAATCCTTGTTGCATGTGGAATGGAGAAGCAGAAGAAGAGGGCATGGGAATGGGATTGATCAGGAGATGCAAGAAGAAACATTTTGTCTTTAATGTTTCCCCACCCCCCTAAAAAAGTCATGACTCCTTCTCTGTTCAGTTACCTCAAGAGCCACTAGTTTCTTTTAGTTACCATTTCCTTCATTTTTATATCACCTGGCTAGTTATAAGCCCCTAGCTTTTTTCATATTTCATTGTTGTGTCTTTGACATTTCCTATGGCATTCGTCTGTATGTATGCTATCAATGGAATAAGGAAAGTTAAAAGTTAGGATATTCCAAAAGAAAACAAGAGTATTTTAAGTTCTTTTTTGTATAAATCTACAGTACTCATTTTCAGCAGTGCATGCCCTTCATTAGTGTAATCCTCTAAAAATAAATGAGTCAGTGGGGTTTGTGAGAGGTGTTAAAATTTGTTTCTTTACTTAATCTTTCTATGCAAGGAATATATTGCCATTTTAATTTTTACTTTAACACTCATCACCTTGTTTTCACAGCACATTATGTGAAACACTTTGTCATTCAAGCAATGTATCTTTTCAATCCTTAACTATAAGATCATGGATCCGTTGTGTTTTGCAAATGTATATAAAAAACCTCTCTGGTCCTGATGAATTGTTCATTGATAAAAATCCCGAACAGGCAGTTGGTAAGTAAGTAGTGCATACTTTCTTTTCATTGGAGAATGGGAGGTTGGTGATTTATTGAAAGCTTTTTGCGTTCTAGATTATTTATTATGTAAATTACAGAAACATAATTATGAATATAAGAAATTTATTTCCTTTTGTATCCTGCTTCTTTTTCTTGATATTTTATTGTTACTACACATGACAAATTTTCCCTTCTATAAAGATAAAAGAACTTTTTTCCTTGGAAGCCAGAAGAGAAACTTGCTCCTCAGGTGACAATTGATTTTTATTTTTTTATTTTTTTTTAAATCCTGAAGAAACTGATCATACAAAAAAGTGGAAATCAGGCCTAGGGATTTAGCTTAGCAGCATAAGCACCTGCATTGCAAGCATGCAGTCGTGAGTTCGATCTTCAGTATCAAAAAAAAAAAGTGGAAACCTAAATAGCCAGATGTCATGTAAATACTCTAAAAGTGAAAATATCTAATTATGAATGATTTTGTTCTCATTTTTATTAGATATTTTACCTGTCATATGCTGTACTATTAGTCTTTGATTGATACTTTTTAAAAAATATTCCATACAGTTCTGTCATCTGTAGTACATCTTTTCTTAAAACTGTTGTACATAGCCATTTATAAATTTGACAAAGCCTAGCCTAAAAAAATGCTCTAAATTTTCTTTGTTTCTTGTTACATCTATTAAATTTGCATGAATAACTTTTAGAACTATGATGTTCATAAGTGAGAGTGACTTACTTCAGTCTTTAATTTTGTGGCAATTTGAATTTTAAAGCAAAGGATATCCTAAATGAGGAATTATACATTGTTTGCATGTATTATATACAACATATATAAAATTTTACTATATGTTTATCTAAGAGATACCAATATTTTATTTTAACAGAAAAAGACTACATGGAACAGTTGACTGAACTGACAAGGTTAATATTTAAACTCTCAGAAGTAAAGAGTATTTTCTCAAAGGCTCAAGGTGAATGTTTACCTACCCCAGAAGATCCTAAAAAAGCACTCGTTCATTTCCTTGAGGTATTTTTCATTTATTAATTGTCCAGATTAGTTATAAATATTTTCAGAAAATAAATTGTTTTAAATTGGGTTATATTATTGCTTACCTGTTATTCTCAAATTTTTGAAAGAAGAAAAGTGTGAATCGAAAGTATATTACAAAGTATTATTACAGACAGCAGAAAGTTTATATTTAATGCAGAATAAAATTAAAGAGTACTACATAAGGGCTGGGGATTTAGCTCAGTGGTGTAAGCACCTGCCTGGCAAGTACAAGGTCATGAGTTCGATCCCCAGTACCAAAAAAAAAGAAAAAGAAAAGAAAAAGATATTACATAAAAGCCTTACCCAAGGTCAACCAAAACTATGAAAATATTGTATTGATGAAATTTAGATAAGCATGTTCTTCAGGTACTTGGGGATTAGATTTATACATATAGGGTCCATAATAGTTTTAGCTGAATATTACCATTCTGTTCCATACATGGTAATCATATGTACCAACTACTGCATATACAGTGAGATTGGGACTTTAAAATCTAATCCATCTGTTTTGTTCTGTCTTGTTTTGTTTCTCCATAATAAGTAATTGCACTCAAAAATTCATTTTTAATTATTAATTCAAAAGGAATATATATTTTTTTTATTTGGTGCCAGAGATCGAACTCATGACCTTATGCTTACCAGGCAGGTGCTTCTGCCACTGAGCTAAATTCCTGGCCCCAAAAGGAATATATTTTATGTGATAGCATTTGTTTTCTAAGCCCAGCCAAGGTTCTTAATATTTTTGGATAGTTTTTTTGTAAGGAATCAACAGTAAGATTTGGTTTATTTTTCTACAGAATAGTCTGTATTAAGTGCATTGAAAATAAATACACATAATAAGCTCTTCTCATAAGCATTAAATCTTCCATTGGTTTCCATTTTTTATATATATATATATTTATATGTATATATGTGTGTGTGTGTATATATATATATATATATATACATATAAATTAGAGATGTCCTATAAACCCTGACAGTATTTAATAATAGGATTTGTGGGTATAAAGCACCCATTTCTGTTGAACACTTTAATTGTTCACTGACTCTCACGTCTCAGTCAAAAACCTGTGGTGTGCTGGGAGCTGTGCTAGGTCAGAAAAGGAGGTAGAAGTCAAGCTTTCAGGTTGTGGTTTTCAGAGTCTTCCCTGTTTTAATCCAGACCAAGTTAAGTTTTTTTTTTTTAATCACTAAATAAAAGTTCGATGGACCATCCATTGCACTGCACATCCAAATTTCTTTTTATCACTAAGCAGACAACAGCCCCCCACTACCACCACCATTGTGCCTCTAAAAACTAGATAGCATTATGTAGGACTTGTAAGAGATTTTAAAAATCAACTATGTTGTAGAGCTTTTACCTGTTAGAGAATATGTCATATATACTAAAGTTAAAAGAATAATACAAGACATTGTATGCAGAGTACTAATTTGTTGATAGATCACTTTGTAGGTAAAGAATGTTTAGAATTTATCCTATGAAAATTTTTAAATGAATATTTGATCAAATACCTTTTAATGAAAATTAATAATATTAATGTAAAGGTATTAGGTTCAGAAAAAATTTAAGACTGAATGATGATAGGATTTCCAGATGGATATGAAATAAATACTGCATTTAACTAGAAAAGTGATCAATGCCATAGTAAAGATGAAAACATGATGATTTAGAGTGGAGCAGAAGGAGATGAGTTCCTTTGTAAACTTGTTTAGTTCGAAGCTGTATCAGGCATCTTTAAGATCATGTCTAGGTTCTGTAAGTCACTAGGAAGACTCATGGAACTTAGTATATAGTTGTACTCAAAGCTGTGACCTGTTAAGAGAAAAAGGGCACAAAACATGAACAACAAAGACAAAAGGTACATGAAGTCTGGAGAATCCCAACATAGCTTCTGAGAGATTTTTCCCAGTAAAGTTACACAGGAGGTACTTATCTCTTCCAATAAGGAATTAAAACAAAGAGATGAAGGACTGCATATCAGACAAGCTCATTAGCAACTCAGTGTCCATGGTTTTTATTTAGTAAAAGCTATACCCCACCTTGCCTTGTCCTTGCAGAATTATAGAAGGAAAGCAGGTATTTGCCATAAACTATATTATCTACACAGATGTTTTAGGTACAGTGAGCCATTCTTAGGGAATAGTGAGAAGCCTGTCAATTCTAAAGGCCCCAAAGACCAGCTAATAAACAGACCTTTTTAAGGATGTCAGTATAGGGCCTGATGTTTTAACACTTTTCTTCACAAAAATGTAGTATGATATGTGAGTAGCTGTAGTCGAAGTACTAAGAAATACATGCCTTTAACCAAGCATAGTTATCCATACCTGCAGTCCAGCTACTTGGGAGGATGAGGCAAGAGGATGGCAAGTTTGAAGCCATTCTGTGAGACTGTCTGAAAATGAAAATTGTTCTTTAAAAAAGGCTGGGAATGTAGCTCAGTGGGAGGTCCTGGGTTCAACTTGCAGTGCTTGCCAAAAGAAAAAAGAAGGCACATCCTTTAGTCTGAGAAGATTAAAACTAAACGGAGAGAAATTGATATGCTTAGAGTGCTGATATTCAAAAGTATGGTTCATAGATTCCTGGGAGTTAATGGTACCTTTTCAACAGGTTCTACAAGCTCAAAACTATACCAACTTTTGCACAAATAGTACAGAAACTATAGTATAAATCAACATTATGTATTGTATCCCTTGTAATTTACACTTTAATGCAATCACAGGAGAGGGGAACCAGTTAAGGACATCAATAAAGAAGCAGTATAATTTAACTTTATTCGATTTTGACCCTTCAGTACATATATGTTTGGTATTCAGTGAATGACCATGCGAAGTACACTTAAAGCACCTTTGCTACATTTCAAAGCATCGTGGTTGTCTGATTATTTGACTGGAAGTTGAAGTGACTACTTTTATCTTAAAAGAACAACTGACAAAATATGGTTACTTAGGCTGGAATAAATGGCAGACATTTTTTTCAAAAAGGAACGAAGAAAATAAACTTATCACTACAAAGAGAACTAATAGTATGTGTTGCTAATAATGTAATTTGCACTTTCAAAAGCTGGCAAAACTGCTTGAAAGAGACCAATTACATAGACTTTCAGACCTTGAAGATAGGATTGCAGCTAGGGATCATAAATGGAAAAATCTCTTAAAAATAACAAAGAAGCAGAAAATAACTCAGTGGCTGCAAGATGAGGCAAAGAAGCATAATTTAAGAGTGATAGGTATCGGTGAAGAAGCAGGGGTCAACACAAATGAAACTAAAAAGATATTCATAGAATTAATAGAAGAAAACTTCCCAAACATGGGTAATGGATCTGGCATACAGATAAGTGAGGCATGTAGGACTCCAACTAGCCATAACCAAAGTAAATCTACACCCAGACATAAGATAATCAATATCTCAGAAATTTAGCTCAAGAACAGAATATTAAAAACTGTCAGAGAAAAGAGCCAGATCACCTATAAAGGAAAACCAATCAGAATCACAGCAGACTTGTCAACACAAACCATCAGGTCAAGAAGAGCTTGGAGTGAAATGTTTCAAACTCTGAAAGAAAACAACTTCCAACCCAGATTGATCTACCCAGCAAAACTCTTTCAATTGATGGAAAAACAAGATACTTCCATGATAAAGAACAACTGAAGGAATTCATAACCACCAAACCAACCCTACAGAGAGTGCTAAAGGATATTCTAGATAGAGATAAAGATGACCATGGTTCCAGGGGCAGTAGCAGAAGAGGATCACCAAATAAGACAGGCAACTGAATGAAGGGGAAAAGTGGAGAGCCAACAACAAGAGGATAGCAGGGCAGAGACAAACCAATGTATGCTGGTTGTAACTATTAATGTAAACAGCCTCAGGTCAGCAATAAAAAGAAATGGAGAGTAGATCAAAAAACAAGATCCATCAATATACTGTATACAAAAACACATTTAACTGGAAAGGAAATTCATAGACTAAAAATCAAAGGAGAGAAAACAGTTCCTCCATGTGACAGGAGGTAAAAAAAAATAAAACAAAAAAAACAAGTAACTTGCCCATCAACTGCAGAATGGATAAGAAAGATACAGTATTTTCATGCAGTGGAAAGCTATCCAGCTATAAAGTAGAATAATCTCAAGATCCTGTAGGTAAATGAATGCAACTGGAGATCATGTTCATGGCCAAAACAGTTCAAACTCATATGCATAAACTCTAGCATAAGAAACAGAAGGAGTTAATGGCATCCAAAAGCAAAATAGTTAATGTAAGAGCAAAGGGAGGAAACACTTGGGAAGGAAAGGCGGAAACTACTGTCAATTTCTTCTTGTCTTATCTTGAACTCTTGAATTGTTTACACAACTGTGTTAGTTTTGGCTTTATTCTGTCTTGTTTTGTTAGATTTTATGCTGTCAGGTAGTAGGGGCAGCTATTTTGAATATAATGGGATATGTTATGGTAATCATGGTTTCCTATTATATTGCTTAAGTCTTACAATGCTTTCATTCATTTGCTTGATGGGTTTTATTCTGTTTTGTTTGATTTTATTATGTGTGATGGTATGAACAGCTATTTTGAAGAAAACAAGACATTATGGTAGCCATTGGTGATTTTCTGTCTTCTTGTTTTGAAGTCCTACCATGCTTTTATTCTTCCATTTCGGTTGTTTCTATCCTGTTGTGTTTTATTTGATTTTATTATGTGTGATGGTATAGACAACTTTTTCAAGGAAAATGAGATATTATAGTAGCCATCATTCATTTCCTGTTACTTGGTTTTGAAGTCCTGTAAGGCTTTCATTCTTTTGAATGGTTTTATACTATTTTGTTATGTTTGATATTATTGTGTGTAAAGGTGTATGCTCAACTATTTCGAAGAAGAGACATTATGATAGCTACTGTTGATGTCCTGTTTTGTTGTGAAGCACTGTGTTTGCTTGCATTATTCTGTTCTGATTTGCTTTGTTCTGTTCTCTTTTGTTTTATTCTCTTTAAAACAAAAGAAAAAGGATTAATCAAACATATCTCTTGTTCTCATTTGCTTTTATCCTAGTCCATTTGGTTCCTTTCTCTTCATTCCACATTTTAGTATCAGCATGGAAAATTTTAATATTACCTAGATAACTTGTTATAAACCCTTATTTCAGAACATTTATAGTTTTCAGTAGTCTTTGCTTTTGGTCTACTTCACTCGTGTGACTAAACCCTGAATGATGGTTTGAAGTATCTGAAAGGTTTTTGCCTGCCATCACCTGTCCCTCCAGTTCATGAATAACCAGTGTGACTTTCCATTCCCTTTTGTTAAGGTATGGTCTCTCAAGGTCACACTTGTTCCTTTTACCTTAATTAGACCACTTTAACCTCATTTCAACCCCTCTCAACAACACCCTGTTGTCTGGCATCTTTTGTCTTTTGGTCAGACCACCCTCTGTATTGGGTCAGTACAGCCAACTACTTTCTGTCCTTGATCTTACTGTGAGCTGTGGGGGCAAACACTGTAACTGTACTGGTACAGTACCAGTATACACTGCTACAGTACATTGGTGCCATTCTTCATCCTGAGTTCCTAGAAATAATTTGAAAACTTTACACTCTGTAAACCTTCTAACCCAGTTCTAGATAGCCTTCTTTTGTTCCTTTTGTAGTTCACACCCAAATAACATATTTAACACTATTGCTAAACGGTTAATTGAGTTTACTAGTATAGGGTTGTTTTCATTGGTGTTAATTCTTGCTTATTTTCACCTTCCTGAGTTAATGCTTGTATTTATTTCCCTTCCTCTTTTTCCCTCTTTACTGTTCTCTTATTGCCTCTCCTCAGATTTCTACCACCACTCCAGTTTATCATCTCTACCTGTGCCACATTTTTTTTTTCTTTTTTTCCCCCACTGAGTAAGTTAAGCTAGCAGCTGATGGCTTATAAAAAAAGATTATGAGAGTTAGGGACATCTGTTCTATCATAAAGCTGACCTTTATACAGGTTTTACTTGTAAGACTTAAGTAGTTGCTTTCGTTGTAGGAATTTGGGGATTTTGAAATCCAAGCCATACTAGAAATATGATGAACCAACTTGCTTAAGTCTTGGTGCAGTTAGGTTATAAGCTTTTTGTACTACAATTTCATGTTTAAGTGTTAATTTGTGGAGTCAGTGTAAATAATTATTGGTGAATTGATTTTTTTGTTTCTTTAACCTTTAATTATAAAAGGCAAGACTTAATTCTTTTCACTTGAATTTTAATTGCGGTGATCCTTTATTGGGAAAGTTAAGGGTGAAGGCCTAAGTGTAAGGTAGGGTGTGTGTATGTGTGTGTGTGTGTGTGTGTGTGTGTGTGTGTGTGTGTGTAAAGAGAGAAAAGAAACTTTTCACAGTTTGTGCCGTATAAAACTTGGAAAGTTAAATAATATTTCCTTTATTTATAGGCTGTTGGTATAACTTACAGGAATCTTCAGACACTTTCTGATAAATCTGCCATGGTCACGAAGTCCCTAGAATACCTTGGTGAAGTATTAAAATACATAAAACCTTACTTGGGGAAAAGAATTTTCAGTGCAGGGCTCCAGCTGACTTATGGGATGATGGGTATGTATTTCTAACATTATTTTGCTAGTAACATTTCCTTAGGTTGGTTTGAGTCTACAGTCTCAAGACATGGAAAAATCATTTATCTTCCATACAAGTATAAGAATAATCTGATATACAGTGATTAAATTTTTAAAAATTCATGTCAGCCTACAAATGTGTGTTATATTTGTGTTAAAATTATGATGAAACAGAAAATATACAAAAAACCAGTTATTACCAGTAGGTTGTTGTGCCTCACATTGCTAATACCTAAATAACTGAAACAGACCATGTATTAATGTTTATTTATGCTTTGTCAGAATTAAAACATCAAAACTATACTTCCATTTATTTTTATAGTCTTCTCTGTGTGAAGGAGGTCAGGGGAAGATTTGAAACAGCATTAAGATATTTATGTTTTAAATCCTGTGTCATACAATACTGTCTTTTCAAAAAGAAATCTTTTTTTTCTGTGACTGTTCAGTGACAATGGAGTTCATTTTTCTTTAGGAAATCAGTAATTTGAATATCTTTGTTCACTAAACCCATGTTGCTAACCAAAATAGGAACTGGATAAAGGTACATGAGAAAGATTTTCTTAGAAGTTTTTATATGGAATTTTAAGATTTGGGGCTTTTTTTATTTCTCTGTGACCAAAACCTTATATCTATTCCCTTTAATCTTGTGAATGTATAAATAAACCTGATTTAGGTTGTCTGAAACCTTTTATCTTTGTTGTGAAAGATAAAGGAGAACATGAAAAATGTATAAATATGGATGATGTAGAATATAGTGAAAGCAGTAGTAGCAATTCAGACATCTTAATTTTTGAGGGAAGTGTAAGTTGAAATTTATTGTAAATTTAACACAGTAAAATCTAGATTAGTAAATATTTCAGCATTTAGGCTTCTAATGCATTAATCTTTTCAAATATTTTCTAATGCTTCCAGGTTTTTCATTTTTGCTAAACTACATGTGTGATTATAGGGTACATCTTTACACTTAAGAATATATGATTGTCTTATCAGCAACTATAAGATCATATTTTGATTGGTGTGGAGCCTAGGACACAATTTGGCTTATGAAGAATTAAGGGCCTTCTTGTCCTGTCCTGCTGCCTTGCTGATTTTCAATCTAATGACAAATAGATGTGTCTTCTTTCTTTTGTCTAGGTCTTAAAGACTGGGAATAAAATGTAGTTACAATGTCAGTTAGTCATTAAAAATCAGGAATAGATAACTTACTTTCTGAGAAAAAGATAGAGAAAAGGCAGAACCTGGTTTGAAATGTGGTGGTTGGGATACCACAACCAGTTGAAGGAAAGAGTTAATCACTGAAACTTTGTGATTATTTGCCTTGCCGTTTCCTAACTAGGGATGCCTACTGTTCACCATGCAAGGCTGCTAGTGAAAAGCACAAAACCTGGATTTAAAAAAATCACAATCTGTGTTAAGGGAAGCATGTAGATCCTAATTATAACTCAGTAATTCATGAAGGCAGGATTGGTCCATAAGTAATATTCTCAGCTTCTCTCCCATTAATTGTCCTTTTTTGTGAAGGATTTAGGAAGAGCAAATGTTGTTTTGCTTTGATTTGGTTTGGCTTTCTCATTCTCCATCTCATACTCTGTTTCTGTGCTTTTTCCTTTGATCATTTGTCTCGTAATTCTTCCTCTTTTGTTGTTGTTATTGAAAATTCTACCTGGACCCTGAATTGCCCCTGCCCCCTGTTCCCTTCCTTTTTTACATTCCCAAGTAGACTTAGTTTCTTTGATTTATCTGTCCCCTCTGTAACTTTTTTCTATAGCCTGTCATTTGTTGTAATTGTTTACTTGATGCCCTCCTACTCACTTATTCAGCTGATGGCAATATCTTTCAAATGTTCTATTCTTATGGTGTTATGTTTGAACACAAAGGATTATTTACTAAGTATGTATCAAGCACTGGATTGGGAACTGGGAATTCAGTGATTTAAGAACTTCTCCAGTGAAGGAAATAGCAGATACTAAATAAATATTTCTGGAATTTAATAATTTTATAAAACAAGCAGTACTACATAATATATATGTATATATATGTGTGTATATTTTTTTTTCTTTTTTGGGGGGGGTCCCAGGAATCAAACTCAGGATCTCATGCCTGCCAGGCAGGCACTTAAGCCATTGAGCTAAATCCCCCAGGCTTTTAAATGTTTTTAAGTGAGCAAGATTACTTTCTGACTATAAATAGATTTTTAAATGCACATCTTAAGGATCCCAACTCTATAGGTATCCCAACTCTAGAAGTTTCAAGAAAATAAGCCCGTAAAATTATGCCAAGTAAAAATATAAGTAGAAGTATCAAGAAAACTCTATAGGTAGAGAGTAATACATAGAACTTTTATGATAATTATCTTTGAATGAGGAGATTGTATATGTGTTAATGTTTTTCTTTATTTCAGTTTTATTTAAATGTATATGTGTTAATGTTTTTCTTTATTTCAGTTTTATTTAAATGTTTACAATCAGAAATAAAGAGCTTGTTTTAAATAAAACTACAAGTAAATTTTTCCCAAAGTTTTTGACTTAAAACTTTTTGTTTTTCTTCATCTTCAGATATCACAACCACACATAAATACACAGTCACACAAATATTTTTTGCTGAAAATTTAAAAAGAAAGTTTAAAACAGTAGTGAAACATATATTACCTCTACCTTCTGTAAACTCATAAAACATAAGATCTTCAGAAGATTTTAACTATTGCAAAAGATAAAATACAAAGATAAATGATGCATTTTTGGTTGGCAGGTTCCTACTGTATAAGTAATGCACACTGTGTGGCATCTAAGGATGATATGAATCATTCCAAATGTTAGTGATGATAGCAGTTCCTTTATGAATATACTAATGTAAATTACAATATGAGTTCTCATATTGCTGTCAAACGGAAGTTTCCCATCTACTGTAAACACGAATAAGTTAACATTATTTAAAACATTGCTAAATGAGCATTGTGTTTCTTTATGATTGATTATTGTACTTTCTTTTACAGAAGATTGATGTTGCTGTTTGTTGTTTTTAGAAGTGATTACTATTTTTTTAACATCAAGATACTTTTATAAGCCTGCTTGTTTTCTTTCTGAGCTTGAATTTTAAAATTTTTGTTTGAGAGAAATGATTTTGAGTGTTACCATCTTTTTTGGTTTTTAAAACGGAATAAAATATAGAAGTTTATGCAGCCAGTGTATCACTGCTGTTTGGACAAGCGTTTAATCTCACTGTTTAATGCATAAGGCTTCAGTAGCAGTAATATATCTGTTTTTATTTACATTTTTAAATAAAAGGTATTCATTTGTTAAGTTTTACTGTCATCAAATGTGGCAGCTGTGACAGACTCCTAGCATCAAGGAAATTATAAATACTTTTTAAGTAATGAAGAAATCTGTTTCTCCCTTTTGTATGTGGTTTGGTTTGATTTGGTTTGGTTTGGTTTGATTTGGTTTTGCTCAAACTGACCTCAGGTGTTCCTTTTGCATCAGCCTCCCAATCGCTGGGATTATAGGCGTGCCAATGCAGTGTTTCTCTTTAGGAATCAAAATTTGGTGTGTTTTGAGTAACTGAAAGATATGAAAGCTGATGTTCAGTAACATTGAATGATCACTCCACAGTGTTAAGGCTAATCTAATTTTCCTGTTTTAATAATGAAATTTAGGTATACCTCTCCTTGTTGCAACCTAGATTTTGGCAGCCTATAAAATTATGCCAAGTAAAAATATAAGTAGAAGTATCAAGAAAATAAATGTAGAGCTATGTATATCATTATAAGTGCCAATTGCTCAGAAAACTTGTTTTTCTTGACCTACAACAGAGAAATCTATAGTGAAATATGTGTCTTTTGACTCCTACTATGTTTCTTCCTACTACCTAGTTTAAGTTGGTCCTATGTGCTTTAAGTATACTTTATTTTCATGAAATAAAATATTCTTGTTAGAAGACAACTATAACTGCTATTGCTTTTCTTCTTTGTTAGGAATTCTTGTTAAATCATGGGCACAAATCTTTGCCACCTCTAAAGCCCAAAAATTGCTGTTTCGAATCATAGATTGTTTACTGCTGCCACATACAGTGTTACAACAAGAGAAGGAATTGCCTGCAGCTATGTTGACTGCAATCCAGAAGAGCCTTCCTCTGTATCTCCAGGTATACTAAGTATGACTGCTTACAACTTTAAAGGAATGGAATCTTTGTCTTAAAATATAGTTTAAAATATAGTTTACTATATGCAGCTTTTAAAACTGGACAATGTAAACTCAAAGATAGATAGATAGATAGATAGATAGATAGATAGATAGATAGATAGATAGATCACATCCACTAAGCAAGTTTTAAATTTCTCTTTATTGTGTTTGACTTTGAAAAGATGTGTAAAGGCAAATCTCCACCTCATAGAGCTTGAAGTGGAGAAGTAGCAGAGTAGCACAAACACATACAACTGTGCTCAGTATTTTCCTTACCAGCTAGACTTGGAAGATGCTGTGGATGATATTTAGGAATAAAAGAGAAGAACAGATTGGAGTGGAGGAGTTTTCTCTCTGAAGGAGCAAATATGTACAAGGGCAGGAGATAAGAAAAATATGACAAACTGGCGAAAAGCAAACTGAACTGGTTGAGAACCGAATAAAATTTTCCCATAAAGCTCAACATTGAATGTAACCACTGATTCGATTCAGTTCTTGTCTAACTTGGTTTGCGACCAGAACTGTAGAAAGAAGCAAGTTTGTGAACCAAGGTACCACTGCAGTTTGATCTGTTGTGACTAGAAATTCATATGGGAGGACCCTTATAATGGAAAGATTTATATACCATGCTAAAAGGTTTGGATTCATCTATTATATTGGGAGCATTGATGGGTTTTGGAGTGACAAAGTCACGTATACACTTTAGAAAAATGATTCTGGCATCAGCATATAAGACAGGGTGGGGATTAAATTAGAAACGTAGAAGGCAGTAAATAGTTCATTGAGATAACCCACACATTATCTAAAGGTTTTGAACTGAGGTAGTGAGATTAGAAATGATGCAGCAAACTTGAGAAATATTGATGAGCTCTGATTAAAAATGTGCAATGTGGAGAAACAGAAATGAAATGCTTCTTAGGTTCCAGATGGACTCAGTCCAGAGTGACTATCTATGAAGTAGTAGTGCTGCTGACTGAAATGGAATTTCTGGAGGTGCAGGGATAAAGGTAACAATTGGTTTGTTTGGAGTTGTTTTGATTTGGAGTTTTTTGGTTGTTTTCTTTTCTCTTTTTTTTCTTTTTCTTTTTTTTCTTTTTTGGAGACAGGGACTTGCTATGTAGTACAGGCTGGCCTTGAACTCACTACATAGTCCCAGTTAGTTTCAAACTTGTGACAGTCCTCCTGCCTCAGCCTCCCAACAGCTGAGATTACAGGCATGTACCACCGTGACCAGCTACTTTTTGAGCAACTTCAGTTTGTGTGATGCGGAATATCTTAATAGTAATGTTCACTTGGTAATATTGATCTGTCATTCATTACTGTCTAATAGTAAAAAAAAAGTACTTTTTATTTTGAAGTCCAACAAAGCTAAGGATGAAGGAGAAAATAGATTTTGGTTAGGTAACAAGTGCTGTCTTTGGTAGATGTATTTTTTAAGCAGTTTTTAAATTTTGGAGAAGTTTTAAGTTAACATTGTATTTTATATTCATTATAGTATTTAAAGTTTATTGTGTATTCTAACAGAAAGAAAGGAGGCAGGCACAGGAGAGCTGATCTCACAGAGTAGCAGGAGAGTGGAAGGGACTTGAGAGTAGCAGAAAAGTCTAGAATGTTTGTTCCATGTGGCTGCCTTAAACCAAGTAACTCCTGTAACAGGAATCCTTAAAAACTTTGTATGTGGTAAATTGCAAAGACTCAGGTATCCATTTGGCAGACCTGACATCATTAGTTTTTTAAAGGTACCTAGCTCTGCTTTTTAGAGTTTTTAAAAAGTATTTGTGTGTTACTGCTTCATCTTCTGATTATTTGTGGTTTTTCCTTAACACATCCAAAAAGCAAAGCTGGTGGGTTTCCATTTTTATTTGTTTCAGTTGTTTATTTGCTAGTGTTTTAACAGCTTCACTTCATTACAATTATGCTTTCAGAATTTATTAAGTAAATATCCATTTATAGCTAAAATGCATACTTAACAAGCAACAGTTGTGAAAATATTTCTTTGTGTATATATATTTACTTTCTCAGGGTATTCATATCTCGGGGTCTAATCATCCGTAAGTGTATTGTAATCTGTATGAAATGTAATGTTAACTGCTATGCCGTGAAAGATTAAATCAACAAATATATGATAAGACATTATGAGTTCTTGTGATCTTTATTAAACTCTAAACTCTGTAACTTCAGTTTCTCTAGCTGAAAAATAAAGTAGTAATATTAACTCCATGTGATTCTTTTGAGAAACTTAGAAAAACCTCTAAATAAATCATTATTATTCTGGGTCTTAATCTTCTGCTTTTTTTCCTTATTATTTTTTAAAAATTTATCACACTTAAAATCCAATATTGTTCTCACTGTTTTGTTTGTTCCATTTTTTTTCATTTTATTCCCATTAAAATGAATAAATAAAATTTATCACACATAACATGGAAATTTTGCTACAATTCTTGTGTTTTTAGACAAAATGATCAGTATCCTACATAAAATGACTAACTTAAACTGTATTTTATAACTATTTCAATGAACATGGAAGTCAAGTTTTCTGAGGATCTCTCCTTTTCTCCCTGATCTTTCCCCTATTTCCTATGTCCATGTTACTGAAGTACATGTTTGGTTGGACACAGTAGCATATGCATTACCCAAGCTCAACTTCAAAGATATGAATGTATCTATTGATAAGTTATAAATGTTTACGTGAATATTAGTTTTGGAGAATTCATTAGTAAATTTCTAACTACTATTAATTAAAAACGAGTATTTTTTGAAACTTTGCCTCTTACTATTTTTTTCTTTTTCTTTCTTTTTTTTTTTTTTTTTGCAGGGCATATGTACTGTATGTTCTCAGTCTCAAAATGCAAATGCCTACTTGAATCAATTACTAGGGAATGTTGTTGAACAGTATATTGGGCGATTTCTTCCAGCTTCACCATATGTTGCTGGTCTTGGACAGCATCCTATTTTGTTGGCACTAAGAAATTCAGCCACTGTTCCATGGATATCATCTCTGAAGAAATGCATCATACAGGTTATAAGGTACATGTGTGTATGAAAAACAGACATATGTACAAATTAATCTGTACTAAAAAGATATATATCATCTCTGAAAAAATGCATCATATGGGTTATAAGGTACATGCATGTGTGAAAAATAGATATACACAAAATATTAATCTATACTAAAAAGATATATATATACTTCAAAAACACTGGGATATTGATAATTTAGAAACTTTCCTGAGAAATATTAAAAATTTATTAAAATGACATTTGCTGCCTAAGATAGTATTCTAAATCACTTTTTATTTCTCTGCTTAGCTGTTATTTTCCTTATGAAATCCTGAAATTATACTTTTGATTTTTAGACTTTTATCAAACAGTTATATATATGATATGAAATATAATACTTATTTTTTATAAAAGATAAAGATTAATGCTAATATGTAAAGATATACAGTATGAAGTTCTATTTTCTTAGTTTATTCTTTAACTTTTATTAAGCAAATTAATAAATGAAACTTCTAGTTTTTCCCTAAACCCCACATCCTTTAACTGAAACATTAGACAGTTCAATAACACAGATAATCTTTTCTTTGTCTTCATGCAATATTTAGCTGTATTTGACATTAGTTTTTAAATTTAAGATTTATGGTAAACATATTATGCTTATCTTATATTAATTCTTTGTTTTTCAATTACTTGATAATTTTAATAACCAGATAATATCTGTCACCCCTCATTGCAGAGTTCTGTGCCTAATATCCTTTTCCTTTTCCTTAGTATCTTTTTGTGTTTGTAGAGTTCAGTTACTATTTGAAAGCTTTATCATCTCTGTTCCCTCCACCTTGACAAATAATTGCTTCTTTACCTTCTTTCCATATCACACCATACTTAACAAATGACCAGAGTCTCCTATATGTTCACCATGTCTAGTCTTTTCGTTCTGTTCAGCATAACAAATGCCCACAGATTACTTTTCCTAAAATACTGTTCCATTTTGACACTTCTCTGTCCCTAACTTTCGTTGCCTTCTTTTTGCCTGTGTAATAAACTTCATACTTTAGCTCTTGATCTATCACTTAACTTTTCCCAGTATATTACATGTGGTGTCATACACAAAGCCTAATAAGTTTGGTTTATTTATTGCCCCTCCAAAATACTTTATACTTTCCTACATTGCAAATCTGCTCAAATGATTTTTATTAAAATATCCTGCTGAGCAAAATTCTACCTTTTTCTTTGTGAAAGCTATACTTAATGCAGTGTCTAAATGTACCATGATGGTTCGTTACTTTTCTTCTAAAGTTGTATGCTGTTCACCAACACTGCAATAATCTAGCACTGTCCTTGAATTATTATTACAAAAGTAATTTCAATATAAATAAAATTGACAAATATCTACATGACATAAAATCCACAGATCTTTGAATCCCCATTGTTTAGCATCCTAACTGCATTAGTTGACTTTCCTACTTACTTAGTGTGTGGGGGGGGTCATGGTTTCGATTTAAGGACCCAAAATTAACAATCCCTGCATCTTTGGTTGTTTGTTTTCTTTCATGCTCACTAAAGATGAAGAGATTGCCTATTGTTAATCCCTGGGGAATTAGAAAATCAGGACTCCTTCCTGTGAATTCCTGAGAATTTTGTGCTTATTTTTTTTTTCAAAGCTCCTGTCACATTTGAGTAATTGTCTTTTTTTTTTTTTTAACTTCACTGCTAAAATGATGAGTCCCTTTGATTTCAGAGACCGTGTTTTATATTCCTTTTCTTAGACTTGCACCCTGTACATTAGAAACTCAGCAGTGAATGAAATAGACAAAACCCTACCCTCAAAGAATGAATACATCTAATGCAAAGATTTTTTGGGAATTACTCTAAGGAACAGAAATGATTACTTAAGCATAGTTCCAACCCTTAAAGAAGCTTCTAATCCTTAAAGATTTCTTGCCTTATTATGGCACACCATAAGCTCTTTTCAGGTGTATGTGAATGTACAGTTTAGATTTAGCAGTATCTCACAAGTTTTCATATTGTCTAGACGTTTTTTAGAAACTAATTCTCACTTTCCGTTATTCACTTAACCAATGTCATTGAGCACTATCTCTGAGCCAGGACTTCTAAGTGGTAGGACCAAAAAACAGTAAGTCAGATAAATTATTATCCATATAATCTCTCTTGAATTGTAATACTAAAATTTGTATTGCCTTGAGAGATGATACTAAATCCTCATTTAGTTCTCTGATGCACTTAGCAATTGGAGTAAGAAAAGTGATATAACTAGAATGGGAGTCATTCCTAGGACAGTTTTTATTTAATTGGAAAGATAAAACCCTATGTGAGGATATCTATATATGCAAATTTGGCAATAGAGAAAATGTTGAAGCATTGAGAACATGATTGAAGAGATCAGACTTATATTAGAAAAGGAAAAATCAGATTTAAATTCATCATAAATTTATGTAACTTAGTTTAGTTTATATCTGTATTGTTCTAGCATGTAGTAGCACACCAAAAAGATAATATAGTTCCTAAAATCTTGTTTGAGAATGGCATGATAAAATATACATAGTTTAAAATCTTGTTTGAGAATAGCATGATAAAATACACTTAATTAATTTGAGTGACAAATTTATCAGTATCTTTAAAGTATATGGCATTTGTTTCAGCTCTATTGAAGGTTTAAGTAGAAGAGAAAAAACCAAAGTATTATTTCTTTTCAGGAAATCCTATTTTGAATATAAAGGGTCTGCACCTATTCCACGCTTAGCATCCATTTTGGCCTTCACCCTCCAACTCTTCAAGGAAACTAATGTAGATTTTTGCGAGATTGAACTACTCCTGCCTGGCATCTTAAAATGTTTGGTGTTGATCAGTGAACCCCACGGTTAGTTTGTTTATAAACTTGTTTTGTCATCATTTTCTGTTTATAAGTTAGGAATCTACTGTGTTCCATCAAATTAGCAGCTATAAAAGTATGTTGTTATTTCATATCTGTTGCTCTACTGTGTATCATGGTTACACAGTAAATACAAACCAATACCTGAGGTTAAGTTTGATAAAATGGTTTAAAACTGACATATTTCAGTCTTACTTGAATGCAGTTTTTTTTTCCTTTTTTTCTACTTG
Source organism: Hydrochoerus hydrochaeris (assembly GCA_004027455.1). Classification (NCBI taxonomy): domain Eukaryota; kingdom Metazoa; phylum Chordata; class Mammalia; order Rodentia; family Hydrochaeridae; genus Hydrochoerus; species Hydrochoerus hydrochaeris. Next base: position 24,414 of record PVLA01001265.1, read on the forward strand.
CATAATTATGTATTTAAATAGTTATGTACTACTTCCTTTGATCAGCCTTAACTTCTCAAAGAATATTTGTTCAGTCTCAGCCAGGATTAAATGCAATTTGTTAAATATCAACTGGTGAGAGGTCAGTGACTTTCTTCTATATAAGTTTCTGAGTAATTGAGCTGATTTGGGGGAAACTTGTAAAAATCTTCTGATTCTAGTCCCTTTGTTCCAGTCTCATCACCTTTACTTGTGCTGATTGTTTTAAAATATCACTCATTTAATCCCTACTGTAAAAATATGCAGAATTATACTCATAGTTCTATCCTGAAAGAATTTTGAATGAAATAGAGTATGCTATGTGTGTTTATCATTATAATGTGATTGTTCAAGGCAAGGCATCTCAAAATGTTTCCACACAAATGCTTTAAACTATTAAGGTAAATGAATAAAATGCATACCCTGAAGAAGCTTAGTGGAAAGTGGTAGTGGAAAGCTCAGCGCTTCAGAATGTTCCTTTTTATCTCAAAGACATGCATATTTTTAACCCATGTTTATTTCAGTATTTAAAATGTTTATCCTGCTTCTGACCCTAGTTGTTTACAAAAAAATCATGTTTATATTAAATGCACTTATGTTTAAATGGATATAGTTTAGTAATAACTTGTTTACTGGAGCATATTCAGAAGCAACCACAAGACATTTAGAAACTTTGCCCTCATTGAAAACTCATCCAAACTTTGAACTTTAATGAAAGCCTGTCATACTGCATAACACAACTGCTGACAGAACAGTTAATACAGTAGTTGCCCTTTATCCACAGTTTTGCTTTATGTGGTTATAGGTACCTGCTGTCAATAGTATTTAAAGTAATAAACATAAAATTCCAGAAATAAATAATTCCTAAGCTTTAAATTGTACTGTCTAAATGTTTGTTTGAGGAGGTGTCAGTCTTTAATCAGCTGTCTTCAAAGCAGAATGGCATGGCAGAGGAGAACCGCTCAAGTCATAGGATCTAGAATGTAGAAAAGAATCAAGGAAAGAAGTGAGAGGGAGATAAACCCTTCCATGACACAACCTCAGTGACCCTACCATGCAACAGCAACTCAGCTATAAACTCCCATAATCAAATCACCTTCCAAAAACCCTGCTCATGTGTGCATGAGGCTCTCTGGGGACATCTAGAGATAAATAGGCCATTCTGCATAGTATGCTGAAATCTCACAAATCATACCTTTGCCCAAAGTATCCACACAGTATATGCTACTCACCTGTGAGTCACTTAGTAGTTTTCTCAGTTATAAAACAGACATTAAAGTGCTTGTGTTCAAGCGATGCTCATTTTATTAATGGCTCCAAAGTACAAGCATAGTAATGCTGACAGTTGAGACACGCTGAAACACAAGCCATAAAGTGCTGAAAGTACAATAAGATCACATTATTTTTATTACAGGATTGGGGTCAGATAATTATTGTTACTATCTTACTATGACTAGAAATTAAATTTTGTTTTAAGTATATGTGTGTATATATATATATATAAAAGAAAAAATAGCTTATATAATTCTTGGTATTATCACAGTTTGGGGCACCCACTGGGAGTTTTGGAACATCCTCTGAGCATAAGGAGAGTACTACTGCATAACTATAAGATACTCTGTAGTTTTGGTGATACCAACATTTTCTCATGGAAGAGACCAGAATTTAGAAGGCACATTTTGCTTCTTACATCTACCTAGTGAAAAATAAATAATATGTTCAGCATAGATGAAAGACAAAATTCTCCATCTCTGAATTGCTATCTTTCTAAGCCAAAAGAATAATAGGAAACAGATATATATGGTTGGCTTAGAGAAATTTTTCTATGGCTTCTTGTGTTCTCAGTGTTTAAAAGGACACTCTGTAAAATCATAGGAATCTATAGCTGCCACGAGAAACACCAATTTCCATCTCTAGGTGTATGCCTAAAAGTATTGATAATATGTCCATCAATACCCCTTACATAGTTTGGGGAGTTCCACTTCTGGCTTGACAATATGAGGAGCTCTACAAAGCTGCTCTACAGCAAAAATGGTGAAAATTACCTAAAGGACACATTTTCTTCCTTCTGGCAATTCTTTTGGCAAAATATACAGCAAATGGAGAAATATTTAACTAAAATACCAAGTAACAAAGAGGACCTAGAAATGATAATTGTTCAGTATAGCAAAAATTTAAGATACATAGTTTTCTTGCTTAGCTCCTTTGAAAGTGATAAAAAGAAAAAAATAAACAGCATGTGGTGTGGGGGGTGGGGGTTAGCTCAATGTCTTAAGTGCCTGCTTGGCAAATGCAAGGTTGTGAGTTTGATCCCCGGCACCAAAAAAACAACAACAACAAAAAACAGCATGTATAATTGTTTGTAACATTTACAGATGTAATATGTATAAAAATGCTATTGATGTAATATGTATAAGAATGTGTTTATACCACTGAGCTATATCCCTGACCCTTTTTTTATTCGTGTCTTCTCTGTTATCTTTTAAGCATCATTTCTTTTTGTATGTGAGAAATCATTTTCTTGATAGTCTTTTCCACTTGTTTTCTCACTTCTGTTGTTATCATTTCAGAAAGTTCCAGTATTTGACTTCTAACTTAATCCATCTCATTGAGTTCCAGTCCTGTCCAGGGTGAGCTGTAGGTCTAGAGCCACACCCCACCTCTGCATCTTGCCATTCTTTTTTTTTTTTTTTTTCTAATCTTACCATTCTTTACCTTCTTTTTGTTTAATTTTTATTTTGTCTTCTATGTTGATGCTTACCAGCCTCTAATGATACATAGCTCTCTCACTAGCACTGAGGCCTCTCTCAAGGAGGAAAAGAGGTATCCGTTCCTCAGGGACATCCTCCAGATGTAGTTGTTTCTTTGTAGCTATCCCAAGAACCTACCTTCTTCTGGTGTTTACAGTACTGTGATAATGTACATATTATATCCCAGAGATGTGCTGGGTATGAAGCCAACCTTAGCCTCTGGATTTGGGAGCTGAGTCTGGTCTTCTGTCAGTGGAGTTCTCCAGAGTCCAACTGCTGTCTCCTCGCTGCTGCCTCAGACACTTCCATGGCCTTGCTGATTACTTAACCCTCCAAAGGCATGTGTGCATCTGTGCACCGGCCTGTTGTCCTGGGCCTTGGGCTTCCGTTTGGTCTCACATTCTTTCAGTCAGCCCCACCATGGGGAGGAGGGTAATGGAAGCGGCCAAGAATACAAACTCACTGTCTTCCTGCTGACCTGCCCTCTGGGATGCAAAGGAGGGTCACAGAGTGCAAACCCACTGTCTTCCAGTGGGCCCCGCCATCAGTGATGTAATAGATTTACAGTTCTTGATTTCAAAGCTTAATGCAAAGCAATAGCAATCAAGAGAACAGTATCAGCATAAGGATAGACATACAGATCAGTGCAATAGAATTGATAATTCAGAAATAAACTCATTTTGTTTATGGGCAACTTTTTTTTTTTTTTTTTTTTTATATACACAAGGGAGCCAGAACAATTTAGTGGGCAAAAGATAACATTGTGGTAGGTCAAACAGAGAGCAGTGTGCAAAAGAATTAAATTGGACTCTTACTTCACAACATACTCAAAATTTAACAAAAGGAATCATAAACCAAAATGTTAGAACTGGGTGTGGTGGTTCACACATAATCTCAGCACTGGAGCAGCTGAGGCAGGAGGATTGTTGTGAGTTCAAGGCCAACCTGCATTACAAAGTGAGACCCTATCTCAACAAACACAAACCAAAAGACCTAAATGTTAGAGAAAAATCTGTAACATTCTTCGAAGAAAGCATAAGAATATATCTTTGTGACCTTGCATTTGGCAGTGAGGTTTCATATATGATACCAATAGCATAGCCACAAAAGAGGGAGAGGAATAGGACTTAGTCAAAATTAAAAGCTTTTGTTTTTCAAAGAACAGTATTAATATTTGTAAATCCTATCTGATAAAGAACTTGTATCAGTGTTATATAAAGAACTCAGTAATAAGAAAAATAACTGAATTAAACAATGAAATGAGCAGTAGATCTCAATTGACTTTTTTTTCAAAAAACAAATGCCCAATAAACATCTGAAAAAGGTTTTAGACATAATTAGTCATCAAGGAAATACAGATCACAGCTACAATGAAATAGCACTTCATACTTACTGGGAGGCTGTAGAACTTCATATAACAAAAACTGGGAAAGATGTGGAGAAATGAGAAACCTCATTATCACTGTTGGGGTTATTAACTAGTATAGCCAGTTTGAAAATCAGTCTGCTACTTCGTCAGATGGTTAAGAATGATTACTATATGGTTAAAATGGTTTCCATATGACCTAGCAATTCTCCATGTGTGATTATCTCCAAAACAGGAAAACATACTGATGTAGGAACTTCTGCATTAATGTTTATAACAGTAGTAAGTCCTGCAGGAAAAGGTTCAATGCATCGATTTTAAAATGTTGATATGCCCATTCAGTGGAGTATTATTTGGCTCACAAACGACAATGAGGTACTAATACATGTTACAGCATTGGTGAACCTGGAAAGCATGGATGGCATGTGGAAGAATTTAGTCACTAAAACTACTTATTTATATAAAGTATTTATGGTTGTTAGATCTGTATGGAGACAGTAGAGTAGTGGTTAGGAGGAGTCAGGTTAGCTAAATGATATAGAATTTCCTTTTTCAGATGATGAAAATATTCTAAAATTGACTGTGGTGATTGTTGCATACTGAAAACCCTTCAACTATGAACACTTTTAAACACATGATTATATAGTGTGTAAATTATGACAATACAGCTATTAAAAAATATTACCCAGTTTTAAAAAGATAGCTCTGTTCAATTGAAGAAAAAAGTCAAGATTTTAAAATGTGTACATTAACATTTAAAATAGCTTTATCTATAATAGCCCAAAAAAATGGAAACCAAGTGTTCATCGATGAATTGTTCAACAATGTGCTGTAAAACCATCCAACAGAATATTACACAGCCAGAAAAAGGAATGAAATACTGATACATTGTATAATGTAGATGAACCTTAAAACATTATACAAAGCCAAAGAAAGAAGGCAGTTGCAAAAAAAGTACGTTGTATGATTCTTTATATATGAGACTTCCAGAATAGGTAAACCCATATGCACAGGCAGCAGATGAATAATTGTCTAATGGAGCAAAAATACAGAGAATGGCTGCTGGGAATGTTACAGGCAACTGAGTTAGATAGAAATATTATGGGCAGTCAGACAGGGATGGGTCCTTGAAGGAGCCAGTGCAGGAGACCAGATACATTGCAGCCTTGAAGGAGGCAGACACCTCTGCTGTGGGCCAGCTCTCAAGACATAAGGAAAAACAAATGCAACCACACCCTAAGTATAGTATAAACATCAAGGATTGATATTCTAAATAGCTATTAATCACATTGAGGAACCCAGCAGTCATTAACAACCCCTTACACCAAAGACCCTATTCTGTATTCATGCCAGCTTGCTACTCTCTTTGTCCCTGACTTAATCAATTTTACCAGAGCAGTTACACTCATAATTTTGTTGGTTGACCATAGTTCTGTCCCACCTCTTGCCCACCTGCCTTGCAAGTTCCCATTTTCCCCCACAATGGACCTGCGTCACCTCGTGGTTTTGCTCTATAAAAATCCCTGGAATAGGCAGGATCCTTGGCCACCCTCTTGGGACCCCTTCTGTCTCTCTCCCCAACAGAAGCTTGCTTTCTCTCAGTAAATACATTCTGATCTTAAAAAAAAAAGAAAAATAAGTGTAAGGTTTTTTTCAGGAGTAATGAAAATGTTAGGATGATGATGACTTCACAACTTTGAGTGCACTACAAACCATTGAATGCTTTAAGGGTTAGCACCATATTCTATCTCAATAAAGATGTTATGTTAAAAGCCAGTCCTCAGCCATCTACAAGGCCATTTCCTTGTTCTCTGGTACTTTCTCCATTGAACTTTCTGCTTGTTTTTCATAAAGACATCTTTTAAAAGAACAAGTTGTACTGGTTCTAGGATTGCATTTAATAGAAGTTATGAAACTGTTCTGTAGAGACAGTATGCTGTATGTTCTTTATCCACTAACACCATGCCACAAAAAATATCCACTATTTACTATTCATTTAAATTCATGTTTTTGGTGTCTTGTGGTTGTATAATAATGTAATCATTTCTGGAAATTTCCTTATTCTTGAAGAAACACTCTTTCTTGAATATTTATTATTTAATCTGCCAAAAACATCATAACAAGACTTCAACAGCATTCAGAACATGTCAGGTTTTGTGTGTTTTTTTTTTCTTGATAGCTGCACTATTCAGTTTACATCCTGTCACAGAATACCTGATAAAATCAGCTTAGAAAGAGGGAAGTTTGTGCTCACTTGAGCAGCACATATACAGAAGAAGAGGGAAGCCTTGTCTTGGCCTGTGGTTTGAAGGTTTTAGCCTGAGGTCCCTCGTCCTTTTGCTGCTGGACCTATGGTGAGCTGGAACATTCTGGTGCAGAGTGTGTTAGAGGAGGCCGCCATGCTTGTGGAGCAGAAGCAGCGGGCACAAGAAGAGGTCGAGGTTCAAGATCCCCTCCAGAGCTCAACCTTACTGACTTCATTTCTCCCCCTGGGGTCCCCCTTTTAGATGTTGACTGCCTTCTCGCGCCCACAGGATGACAGTGTTTTTAAAGTATGGGCCCTTACCGAACACTTAAGATCCAACATTTTTGTACGTTTATGTGCAGAAGCACACAGTTTTAAAAGACTTGTTCTATATTTGAAGAATACAAATGTTCTTTCTATACTTTGCTATATTTTAAAAGGAAGATAACACAAATAGGTTTCATTTTAATATACAGTATATGTTTGGCTAATTTTAAGTGAAAATAAATTGTTCGTAGTATCAAGCTTGTTATATACTTGTGATGAGTGGGAGAATATACTTGCAAATTTAAAAGTAATAAACCTGTTTAATTCTAAATCTGCTGAGTTTTTAAGGACTTTCTTTTGTCACGATGTAATACTGCTTATAGATTAGGACATTGTAGTATTTTTGAACATGGACATATTTCTAAGAGAACTTTTTTACACGTGTGGTTTCAGTTTAAAGACTCAAAAATAGACAAACTTTTTAGGTGTACTTTAGAACACAACAAAACTCATACATAACTATTTCATTTTTAAAATTAACACACAAAAGCATATACATATTTCAAGAAAACAACATATTTTTCTAAATCAAGAGTGCTAAAAGTGAGAATCCAGATGGTCAGTTCAGACACTGTGTGATGCTGTAATTTTTTTCTCCTAGTTAAAAGGCTGGCCACAGAGAACCTGCAGTACATGGTGAAAGCCTGCCAAGTGGGGTCAGAAGGCGAACCTTCCACCCAGCTGACTTCCATGTTTAGGTAACTGGAAAATATGCCTGTTGGCAAACAGATGAATGCCAGCCATTTGACAGCCAGCATGTTTGTTAAATAACTATCCAAAATATGATGTGTTACTACTTGTTTATAATATTTCAATCATTGTATTTCTGAAAGTAGTTTTGTTAACATTGTACTATTGTATGGAAAAATGAACACTCCAAGGGGAAAGATAGGAGGTTGACTTAAAATTACTTGTGAATTTAGTGAGGAAGAATCTTGCTTGTATTGAAGAAGTGGGAATTGTGTGTCATGACAGCAGGTGCACAGGCCTTCAGTGCTTCTTGCATATATTACTCAGGACCCAGTGTAAAACTCTTTGGTTTTCTGATTTGCTTTAGATGCTGCAGCCTCAGAAAATCCCCTTCTGTTTACTCTGGGAAGCACAGGCTCTATAGGAGTTGATCTTTTGTTCATGAGGATAACAATGCAAGTTGAAGATTATTTTCTTCTCTTTCCTGCTTTGCTTCATATAGAGTCTGGTGCCTTCTGTTGGGAGAGATTTTTTTTTGTTTCTATTGGTATTTCTTTCTCAAGGTTCCTAAGTTTACCTTCATCATACATAACTCTAGCGGACTGGTACTTTAATAAATAATTTAAATTCTGTTCCCTTCACTACAAGTTGGATTTTTGATTCCTCAGCTTTTCTCTTATGAAGTTGGCATTCATCCAACATTTATAGTTTATTTAAATTGTAACCACTTAATAGTAGTGAATTTAAGTTATAAAACCCTGGGAGAGGGAAAAAGAATTTTATGTGATCAGAAATCAAATTTCTTTTTAACTTAAAATGTATTGAGCTAAATGGTTCTTTTTGTTGACTGGAAGATATGGAAACTTTAGGCTTAAAATATATTACTTTTATTTATCAGACTTTTTGGGGGGTTGGGGTGGCATGATCTCACTGTGCAGTTCATGCTGGCCCAAACACACTATATAGTCCAGACTGGCCTGGAACTTGGAGCACTCCTCCTGCCTCAGGCTTGTGCAGATTTCCTGTATGATATCTCTTGTTCAGCTAAAGAACATAAAGATATAAATAACTTGGTTTCCTCATAAGAGTATTGTTTGATCTATCCGGAGATATGAAAAACTAAAAAATAACCAGGAAATCTTACTTTCTTCCTGTCTACACATTTCTCACTTGGATTTTGATGCAATGAGTATAGTAAAAAGGCGTTGGGATTAGATTTTTTCTCTTCTGTCTTTAAGATCCAAACTTTTCCCTCTTTCTTCCAATGCCATCACTCTATTTTGCCTCTCACTGAAATAAGACCTTGTATTCTCTAGTGTCACCAGTAGTCTTCATATTGCTTATAGGTTTTTATAGCAGTTATTCTTAAAGTTTTCTTTCTTGTATCAGGTTATAGCTGATTGCAGCATAAATACCAACCCAGGGAAATTTTCTCAGAATCTTTTTGTTCCCTGGATTTCTGCATTCATCATTTATTACTTTTATTAGTACATGTTGACTGTACATAATGATCATACTCATTGTGGGGAGCTGGTATCTGTACGTAACAAATTTTTATCCTTTTTAAATCCTGTTCTTTACTCTATCCTCACCCCTCCTTTTACCTCTTGGACCCCAGAATCTTAAGTACTGTGTTTAATTTTCAGGCAGTTTATCCAAGATTATGGAATAAGATACAGTTATCAAGTTTACAGCGTTTTAGAGCTGGTGGCAACACTGAATCAGCAGGTCGTTATCCACTTGATTTCTACCCTCACTCAGTCTCTGAAGGATTCGGAAATGAAGTGGGGTCTTGGCAAGAATATTGAACAAAGGTATGTTTGATGATACCATTACATTATTTTGGGCAATGATTATGAAATCTGTATTTCATTGTATAGAAATGGCCTATTTTCCCATTCGAAACATTTGTATGTACTTTTGTGTTGAAAATATTTTCGTGCTCTATTGCCAGTTTTGTGATTGGAAAGTGCCATGGTTCAGTAACAAATTTATCACAATTCACATACCAGTTCACGTTTTCCTTTCCAAATGACCATGTTAGGAATCTACATATTTCAGTGATGCTTCTATTCTCAAACCACATTTGGTGTTCATCATTGAGAAGTGGTCTTCAGAGTTTCCAGTGTATTGTCTTTTATAAAATCCAGTGAAAAATTATAACCTTTTGAGGGCTTCTTGATTTATTGAATCAACGGTATCATGTATATCCAGTTAATGAGATAAGGACCCAACTAACCCAAGTGTTTTGGTCACAAATAGGCACTTTTTTTTCTGTAAACCTATGACCCAACCAAAACAGTGCTGGGTTATTTTGAGAAATGCAGTATTCTAAGTCTGTAGTTCCAAAAGAGATTATTTTATAACAGTCAGTGTTCACAGTAGGATTCTTATATAATAAAATTTGTTAATGAATCACATATTAATCACATCATGTGTGTATCTGTAGATATATAATTAATACCCATATTTTAGTTGAAGTTTTTTGACTATACTTGAGATCTTACTTAGAGATATGACTATATTGATTAGAGCTTTCATTAACTAAAGAATCCCATCTTGTAGTACAGTAAATGAAAATTTTTAAAATGGAAACACCAGAGACCATCCTTACATAACTTTTCTGTGGCAGTGTGGAGCATCTCTTTTCTTCTTATACAATAATTGGCTGCCTCTTGCACTTTGCTAAAGGGGAAAGATGAAAACAAATCAGCTTTGAAGGAATGATGTTTGCTGTTATGTCACAGAACAGTCTCACTCAAAATGCTCACTAAAATCTAACTTCCAAGCAATGTTCAAATATGAATGAAAAAACTGGAGAGACTCTGTATGAGCCATCCTAACTTTGTATGTTTTGGGGACAAACAACTTGCTGTGGTCCTGTTCTGTGTGGCCACACAGGCCCAAAAAAGCGTTGGCTTAACAATTCTGAATACATTATTTAGAATAATGAAATAACTGTAGGACAAAATAAATGCATCTGAAATATAGGAAACAGCTACAAAATCTAACAGGAAAAGCAATATTTTATTTTCAAAATTTGTTACTTCTGTGAATAAAATGAAGGTACATGCTAACATTGTTTTATAGGTCTGTTTTATGGTTATAAACTTTTCATATTGTTTGTGAACAAGCCTTCCCATCATAATCATACCATCATTGACTTTAAGCAATATTCTGTGAACATATTTTATAAACTATGACCATTGTTATTTCAAATAATAAATTTTAACCCACTTTTGTTTGTTATATACATTCTATTTAACACTGAATAAATTTAATGCCTAGGTTTACTCATGATATATGTAAAAAAGCATTTTTAAAGTATTGTGCTAAATATGCATTCTTTTTTTCTTAAACAGGGAAACCTACAGAAAACTTTTATCTCAACTAGGACAGGTTGGACAACATGAAATACAGAGACTGGAAAATGACAACACATAATATATTTTATGATTTATTCTATTGATTATTGCTGACTAAAGCCACTTTGTACCACTCCAGCTTCTACTTTCATTAATTATATTATTTCTATTAAAATTTTCTAGGATTTTTTTCCTTATATGTCTGTAAGTATAAAGTATACAAATAAGGAAATAAAGGTTAATTAGTAATTATGTAATAGGGCCCCTGGAACTTTATAGAATTGCAATTTATTTTGAAAAGATTTTAGTAAAAGCTTTTCTCAGTAGAAGTGATCTCTGTATATGAGTATGTACTGGTCCATCCATGGACTTCTCAATCTAATCTTAACTTTCTGTCTTCCGATTGGTTTGCTGGGTTGTTTGTTTTAAAGTTTCTGTTGTACTATGGCACTTTTTCAAAGTACCTGGATGCACTTTTCTGGGGTTTTGTTGTTGCAGAGAGCCAGAGGGACATCAGTAGATGAAACCATAGTTATTTTCTTTGCTACTGCGTGAGGGAAATTAATGAACCAAACCCTTAAAACCTTACTAAACTCTCAGCAATCAGAACCTCACTAAAGGATTATACAGATGATATCTTTAAAAAGTTTTAAACATACTTGGAGTTCTAGTGCTTGGAACCCACATGCATTGTAAGCATAGCCCTGTTTTGTGATCTTGAGCAAGTGACTTACCTTTTATGAGCCTACTTCCTTAATGGAGAAAAAAAATAATCATTTTTAAAGACTTTCACAGTTAATCAATTTTGAGTAATATAAGTAAAAGTGTTGGTTTATATTGTTTATTCATGAGATAAAAGTAAAGAATACCTCTCAAATATTTTTTTTTCTTTAAGGATACATCCTAGGTGAATGACCCCACTTTTTTTAGTGTTTTCATATAATATTTTAACTTAAAATATTTTTTTTTCCCTTCCTGGGATTATAATCTTTATCATACTTCTGTCATTCTTTCAAGGAAACATTTTAGGGCTGGACAAGTAGCTCAGTGGTGAAGCTTTACCTGGTGTCCCCAAGGCCCTCAGTACAATTTCCAGCATCACAAAAGAAAAACATTTCAACCTGTTTCTGGCTCAGAAATTATCTTTAAGAGTGAAATAGAGGCTGAGAGTACAGCTCAGTGGTAGAGTGTTTGCGTAATATATACATGCCCTGGGTTTGATCCTCAGAATGGCAAACAGTAATGACAGAAAAATCATCATCATCAAACAAATAATAAAATACAGTCAGTATTCTCTGGTTACAGTTGTCTCTTGTGGTCTTTAGAATCTCAAGGTATGCCTGTTATTTTCATGACATAAAAATGGCCTGTTTAGCCCTAAAATCAACTGCTATTATTTCCACAAGTAAAACTTCCTAGCAATGAAATTTCATCTTATTATACTAATGACTTATTGAACTTAATGAATAATAATTTATGCTTTGAATGTTTTAGCAGTTAAAGAAGTTTTATCTCTTTAAGGCATTGCCTTTAAAGAGGTATGTGTTGTCCTCCAAGGAAGATTGTTAAAGATGTGCTTCACAATCTGGCTTCTTGTTCCTCAGAATATGAAATTTTTAAGAAACAGGAAAAGCTGCTACTAAATCATGCATTAGGGCATATTTCTGTAGATGCTGACAGTAATTAGAGCTTGTATGTAAAACCCAAAACAGCAAAAAGTTTGTAACAATACATTTTTAAATAGTTACATGTAACTAAAACTTTTTTAAAAGCTCTTTTCTCAACTGAAGAAAATTTAGGGTTAGGTCCTTTTCTGGAAAATTCTTCACTAATTTTATTAATCTTGTCTGAACTTTACCTTGTACCCTTTTCTTTTATATTCACTTCCCCCTAAATACTCTGTAATTTCTGCAATGTAATTGTAATGTAAGTTGCTTGCTTTTGGTCAAATCTGAGATAATGGTTTCATTTCTTAAGCTCTGTGGCATCTCTATCATTTGCATTTTTCTTTTGTCTTCCTATCTCTTCCTCGGGATCTTGTACCTTTCTATTTACACTGTATATTAAGAGCATTGTCCTGTTTCTTGTTCCTGGTAATAACATATGGCCCTTCAACTGCTGTGTGTCACATTATCCTTTAGTATTAAGCTGATAACACTGGCTCATAATTCTGTCACTCAGATCTATTTCTAATACTAGTTTCTTTCTGAACCTCCCTAGTTGGATTCTCCTGAAATCTCAAGGCAGCCTGTTCAGCTGCCTGTGTCACTTTCTACTCTAGACTAACCCTTTCTTGCCCGCTTTACCCAGGGGACACTGGGTTTTTCATTACTTACATTTGGAACTTGGAGGCATTGAGTTCCTTCACCCTTCCCCATTTCCAGTTCATCAACAGCACAGGTGTGCCGCTCCTTGTCCCCTCCACTCTTCCCTTCTCCTTTCTTTCTTTGCCCCCTCTCACCCTCTCCCTTCTTTCTCCTCACCTCCTTTCCTTTCTTTCTTATTCCCTTGCATCCAAATTGTTTAATTTTAGTGTGTTAGTACATGTATGTAATACATACCGTTTATATTCATTGTGGTAAGTTGATACATGTAAGACATGCTACTTTTTTTAGCCTTTTTTTCCCTTCCACTCCACTTGTAGATACCCTATTTTACTTTTTTTGGGGGGGAAGTTACACATTTCCAGTACATGTTTGCATTACTTATATGAAGTAGTACATATATGTAACATATCCAAATTCATATTTTTAATTATCCACTATCCCTCTCCTCTCTATGGAATACTACCCTTCCATAAAGAAGAATAAGCTAAATCATTTGTAGGAAAAGATACATCTTGAGACCATAATACTGAGTGAAATAAATCAGGCATACAAGCTTAAATATTACATAGTTTCTATTACATAAAAATTCAAGAGTAAAAATAAAGAGCAAAATAAAATAGAATAGGAAGGAGCAAAAGAACAGGAAGTAGGAAGATAAAATCTTTCTCAGAAGGGAATCGAAAGGGTTTTTGTCGTGTTTTGTGTGCTATCAGGCATTAAAATCTCTCTTTACCTCTGGCCTCATTTTGTACAGTTTACCTTATAGTTAAGAAGTTAGCGTTCCTAAAATACTCTTTTCTTCCTGTTAACTTTTTTGAAGCACCTCCAGCAACTCATTCTTTATAAGCAGATGTTCATATCCCTCAGTCTGGAGACCTGCACTGCGAATGGACCTTTTCAAATTTAACCCTTTTCCAAACAAAAGACTCAGCTGCTTTCTCTGAATGCCACATTCATTCTGTTTTCAGCTTCATTCACTTTGTCAGGTTGAAATACATCTCTTTATACAAAAATTAAAGTTAGATACATTTCATTTGTTTAGAAACAAAAATACTTCAGTAGAAAAACTAAACATTCTGGACAGGTGAGCATTCCAGTCAAATAGAATCTATGAAATATTAAGTATAAAAGATTATTGAAGGACAACAGAATGATGAAAAACACTTTATTAGACATTAATGATTTAAATTTCAGTTTAACAATTAGAAGGTTTCCTTGGGGGAAGAAAAAAAACAGAGCCTATGCAAAAATTGTTAAGTATTGAGTTCATGTGCATTAGAAGAATTTTACAGTTTAAAGCTTTTGTCTTTTCTCTCTACTGTATTTTCTTTTCTTAACTATATAGTCATATGCTGCATAATGGCATTTCAGGCCAATGGGCCACGTGTATACCAAGGTGATCTCATAAGATTGTAATGGAGTTAAAAAGTGACATAACTCTTGTATTGTCACAGCCAACACATTACTCATGGGTGGTGATGCTAGCGTAAACAAATCTGTACCAGCAGTCATAAAAGTATAGCAAATACAATTATGTGTAGTTTAATAGTAATAACTATGCTACCGATTTATATATTTACTATGCCTTCTTCTCTTTAAAATGCTCTTCCAAAAAAATTTACTCAAACTATGTCATTATATATTAGCAACAGCCTCATACAGCTAATGGTTATCACACTCTTAAGTATCAAAGAGGCCACACTGAGTGACTTATACTCTTTTCCATAAATGCAGCCTGAGATGTTTACCTAACAAGAATCACACGGGTTTGTTGGTATGTACTCTCACAGAATATTTAAAAATTAAAATTATATATTATAAAAAAATTGGAGTTTCTGCGTTTTGGAACGGCCTTTAGGAAATCTACCCTCCCTAAATCCTATATGAAATAAGCACTTGTGTTTCAAAGATAAAAGCTAAATACCATAGAAACCTCACCAAAAATTAAATTGTTGGACTAATTCACTGCTTTTTGACTGGTAGGGTTTTGGGGGTTTTTTTGGTTTTTTTTTTCTTACATCTACATGTTCCAAAAACATTTCTTGCCTACCCATCCTACAGTTAAAAATACTGCCTTGTCACATGACAGTACAGTATGCCAGTATAACATGCTTTATTTGGTTAAAACTTGGGGAGGTACCAAAACAACATATTCTTTCATATAGTTAGATATGAGAGTCACATTTTTACATTACGGTAACCTGTATGGCAGGTTTACCAAAAGCACTACCAAATGATTATAATTGGCTTGTTTCTGCATATTAGAACTTTGGATGTACTTTAAATTACCCAATTTATTGCATTTATGAATTGTGCTTCTAGAGATATTCTGGGCATTCTTATTTTACATGTAGTGTTTATAAAGTTATTTGTATATAGAATAAAAATTAAAGATATTTGTGTGTATATAGTTACATATATAAAGAAAAATGTATATATTTAGACTTACATTATGTTCATGATTACTCAACTTTCTTTTTGTAAAAGATTTACTACTGAAAAACAAAACAGCCAATGAAACAGCCCCCTCAAAAGACCACCCCATAATGTGATACTTTTATACTTTGAGTAAACAATAGAATGTTTCAGCTATTGCTGTGACTGAAATGAATATATATTCACTTAACATATGAGGAAAACATGAAGAAAAAAAGTACGAAAAATACCCTAATCCTAATCTAAATAGCGTTTTTAAAAAACATGTAAGGAATTTTGTTGCATTTTGCATATACATCAGTTTAGAGAGTAATGTGTTAACAGATGTTTTTCCCTCCCATAGCAAAAATACTGAAATCCACATGGAACTACTTTTTTTTTCTTTTTTTAAAAGATCTTGGAAGTGCTAATTAAATGGTTAGAATCTTAAGGTTTTCTATAGAAATTAAAACGGGTATGTCACTTAAATAGAAAGCATGTACTCTTTGAATAGTTTCAATGAAATTTGACTCATGACCAATTGTAGTCTATAAATTTTTTTCTTTAATAATTTTGAGGAAACGGTTCTAATTATAAGTCAGCTGAGTTTTGTTCATTTTAGGAAAGGAACATCATACTTGTGATGCTGCTCTTTTGCCATAGCTATAAGGGATGTGTTTGAACTCTATGCAAAGCTTCCTAAAACTGTGAGTTCAATTCTGTAATATAAATGAATAATACATTATAAAGATTACCAAGGAGGGGCTTGATAATATATGCTGATCTGTTTTATATGAATAGGCAAAAGTCTACACAAATAATCAAGGGAAGTCTCGGGCCATCTTTCCATTAACAATCAGGCAGTTTATTTTTAGACCATTTTGCTTTCACTCATTGAACGTAGGGTCTGTGAGTACAAATAAATTTTAATGGTTTTATAAGATAAAATGGCAAGAAATAAGCTTCTGTTCATTTTCTTGACTTGCTAAGGTATTTTAAAATTCAGGTGACTTGTCTACCTTTTAAAGAAGCAGTTATCATTCTAAATATCAGTTACCAATTTTCACTGTTCAGCTCTTGAAGTTTTTGTCTACCTTTTGTTCTTTTTAAAATCTACCTTCCTTTCCTTTAGTACCCCCTCTTCAATTTTTTAAACTTAATTTTTTTGTTTTTGTTTTCATGTTGTTTTGGTACTGGGAATCAAAGTCAGGAACTGGTGCTTGCCAAGCAGGTGTTTATGCCACTGAACTATATTCCCAGTTCACCCCTCCTCTTCTTTAATCTGAAAAAGTTATTTAAGTTTAAAAGTTAGTAAGTTCTGTACTTAAAAATATTTTATTTCATTCACTTTTTGTTCATTTCTTTCACTAACCATACTAAAAATGGTTACATTACATAAAATGACAGTTTCCTATTAGGGTGAGATTCCTGAAGGATTAAACTGCTGAGAAAAAAAAAAGTCAAACTAGTTTTCCTTTTAATAAAGATAACGTTACCTCCTGGTGAGACTGGAGAACAGAAACCTATGTTACACTTAATGTATGTTCAAATGTAATTAGAAGTTGTTTTATTGTTTTGAATGGAGCAAACCCAAAAAATTAGGCTAAAAGTATTTTTTATGTTACTAAAAGTGACAGTAATATATATTGCTGGTGGTGAAGAATCCCACAGATACTCAAGATTTGACGTAACCTTTAACGAAGTGAAAAACTTTTATTAGAACTGCCAATTCTGGATTCAAATTTATGTCTAAGCACTTTGTGTTACCATAATTAGTACAACTTTTTAAAGTTTTAAAATGTCATTTTTTATTAAATGGTTTGAAATGAGCTATTGTTCAGGTGTCTGTGATATTGTCCTTTTCCTGCTTAGAAAAGGCATGACTTTTTCACATGCTTTTCAGAATAGCATAGCATGTTTTCTAAACTAATAATTTCTAAATTTAAGAGTAATCTCCTACTTCAGTTATAGGGTTCTCCAAACAGTAAAATACCTCATAATCTAGTGACTTTCTTAAAAAATTAGGCAGTTGGCACACTTACTAATCCTTATGATGGTCTTTTGAATCAATATGGAAATCAGTAATTATCCTCCTCAAAAGGTGAAAAAACGGAAGCACTATGAAGTTAAAGTTCTGGCTCAAGATCAGAATAACCAAGGCAAAAATATGGGTATTACAATTGCTGTTCCGGTGTACTTCTGTTATTTCTGTCACCTTGAATAAAATGTGGCTCTTAAAAATTTATGATGTCATACTGCTGAATCTACTGAGCTAGGCTGCATAATGTTAAATTTTAAAAAGAAAAATTATAAGCCCATGTTTAAGTAGGAAGGAGTGTTCACACAAGATTTTAAGATCATTGATGCCATTGGGTGAAATAAATTGTCTTAAGAACAGCGTCAGGTTGTCCTAAATAGCCCTGATGAGAAAGAGTGTACAAAGAATGTTTCAAACACTCGTGGAACAATAATGTACCATTGATTAGCACTAAGCTACATCACAGTACAAGTCATAAATATTGTATGTTGACAGACTGAGAAGAGTGACGAGAGTCCTCAATAATGGATTTTAGAAAAAACTGTTCATTTTTTTGCTAATATTTATCTGAATATAAGATATATAAAGCAAGATAAGGATGCATTAAGCACTCAGGCTTTTCATCCCCAGAATCTGAAAGTCAGGCCTTTGCTTTTCCCCCAGTTCACAAGAGTTAAAAGAGCAGTTGCTTTTCAGATGGTGCCGATCCTGTGATGAGGCACTTGAAGAGTCTGAAGGTTAGGGCATGTGAAATACGGGGCTGGAAGAAAGCATGCTGCTATTCCATTGGAAGCAAAAGGAAGTGTAGGTCCATAGAAGACTTCTTCTTTGCCTTCCCTACTGACATCTAATACCTACAAAAAAGAAAAGCTGATTACTCAAGTAAAGCTGTAGACATAAGAGCAAGCCTGAATTCAAACTCAGTTGTGTCACCATTACTGTACCTGAGGGACTGCTGTTTGTGGTTGTTTTCCATCCAAGAAAGATTTTAAGTCCCCACTAAGTGCTAGACTGTGTGTCCATATCTACATCTCTATGCTTATAGTCGTTTAATATTCAGAACAGTGATAAGGTAGGTAATATTTATCTTCACTATACAACTCCCTTTGACTGGTTAGGTTACATTCAAACTACTTGTTTTTTTAGGTCATATAATACTGGTTTGCAAATCTTCATCTGTGAAATGAAGAAAACAGGACCTTGCAGCTTTACTGTGAAAACCAGTGACATCTAGTTTAGCACCTGGTATAAAGTAGGTTGTTACAACACAGCTTTGTAGCAGGTTCAAAATTAGATGAGTCAATTCTAGAAATTTCCACATCAAGCTGGAGTTCCAACTTTTATTGTGTGGCATAATTTCTTTGTTAGTTTGTGCCTTCTGTCACCTAACTGACTGAATCTGGTATGATCTGGAAAAATTCTTCCTTCAGGATACTGTTGTCCTTTCATTTGTCAGACTCATCAGGTTCTTCCCAGCCCTCAATTATCTTAATCTCTCTTCATTTGACTTTCTTTTAAGCTTATTTAATGCCTTGCCTTCTTTGGATGCCATAATCTAACAGTAAATAAAAATTGATTGTTGACATTGCGTTACATTTCCTCATCTTCATCTAAATTTAGGTTTTGGCTCCCTATTCCAACCACAAACCTCTTGATATCCTTCAGTACTTTTGTCTGCTCTCATGCCTTCAGCTATCACCTTAAGAGTTAACTCTTAAGCCTCTAACTATAGTGATTCATTTTATTTTAGATGGAAGAAGCCCTTCAAATTTGGGCATCTAAGCTCATAAAGGAGAAATTACTAAGTTCCAGAATCAAAGATCCTTAGCTGTTTTTTTTTTTAATGGACATTTAGCTCTCACAGGCTATTTATTGAATTACATTTAGCTATCACTACTAATTTAAAGTATTCCTTACATGCTAATTATAAACTTTTATTAACTTACATAACTTAGGCATAACACAGTTTTGATAAAGTTAAGTCTCCATCTATTTTCAAAATTTTGGTTATGATACTTAATGCTCTCTCAAATAAATTTTAAGATCAATTTTACATGTGTCACTTGTCCACTCCATGTAAATAAAAATTCCACTGGGATTTTCATTAGTATATATTTAAATAAGAAAGGAGAAATCATTTCGTACTTCTCAGAAGTGTAAGATTCACTATTGTCTTCATTTACAGGGAAGCAAGCAATTTGGCTAGTAATTGGCGGAGGAGCCCAGTATTTGAGCCCAAGGATACAACGCAGAAAAAACAAGGATTCAATGCCTTCATTATATCCCTCCCCCAAATGAATACATTTTCAGGAGGCAAAATAACTGAGATAATCATCGAGGGAGCTTTTGTCTGGTACCCTGGGCCAACAGAGACTGCATATGTTAAGCAGATGTAATGTATTTAATCTGAGAAGGGAAAAGGAAGCATTGGCAGTTTTTCTCCAAAACACTCCCCTGTAAACTGGCAGAAAGAAGCATTTGGAAGAAGACAGTGCCAGATTGGCACCCTCCAAAAGGAAATAATAGTAAATGAAGAAAACAGTAGAAGTGATCCTGGGAACAGACTAATCACTTACACACTTGAGCAGCTGCTCCCTCATGTACTACTTGTCACCCATGGCACACCAGATTAGAGTCAAACCTTGGTACCAGACATTTCCTTATGTTTCCATTGACTGAAGTAGGGCACTTTCACTTTTTCAGCAATCTATTTCCTGAAATATTTCCCATGAGTCTATCAAGGCCAAATCTCATTCTTTAAACAAGTATTAATTTGAGAGCATTTCAGCTTTTCTCTTGTTTGGATCATCCTGGTGATGAATTAAAGTGTACACCAAATCAGCAATTCCAGGAAGTATTATGCTTTCTTAACATCTCACATGTATCTCCCCTGGTGACTGATTTCTGCAAGTGATTGTGACATGAACTTGGATTAGGGTCTAGGAGCATGCTAATGAGACAGGTTACTGGCTGGTATTTTTAAAAGCAAAAAATGAGTTTAGTCTTTCTGGATGTTAATGGGGCAATCTCTGAAATATCTGAGTATGGTCTAATAATTAGCTGTGCTCTCAGGTTAATAGTTGGTAGATTAATCACAGATTAAGAATTTTTTTAAGGCATAAAATATAAATTTGATGTTAGTATGCTTACAGTTTTCAGGACCACCAACCTGCACTTTTCAATCTACTGTCTTGTACTTAGGAATTTCTACTGTCTAGACATTTGCTCATAAACACTATTCCAGTCTCCCATTAACTTCCTTCTTTGTTGATATTCCCCCAGTAAACAGTAAAGAAGTGGCCTGTTAGTCTGCCCAACCATCAGTGTATTACTGCTAAGTGCACCAAAACAGTAAATAAATAAATAAATAAAAATAAAATATTTGAGTTAATTCACAAAAAGTACAAGTAACCAGCTGTCAATAACTAAATGCAAGACACAAAGTAAATGATAAGTCTATAATCTATGACTTTTACCATAAATATTAAGTGACAATCATGCCAATATGGCCACATTATCTGTTAACAGTATAGGCTCTTTAAAACATGTCAGATTTATCTCTGCTTTGTAGGACCAGTATGCCAGCCAAGGAAATAAAATTTGCAAAACAACTTACTCTGTTCATCAGATGAACTGTTCATCATGGCTAACTGGTACATAACATTACCCATAGGGTGATTTTTTTTTTAAAAAAAATTTTTATACTGGAATATCCTATTATGCATTCTCAGATGATAATTTAATCCACTAATACAGTCATTGAAACATTTTTTTTACTCCCTTCAAACCATTTATTCACCTGTGAATATCCTCAGTGATTTAACATATACACTTGTACCCTTCTTCTCTTGAGGATGGGTTACCTGGTTGAGAAAAGCCAGATATCATTAGCAGTACATCAGTGGTGTAAAGTAAGTGATGATGTTAAAAGTTCTTTGGAAACAAAAAATAATGATATGACTGTGAAGTTTTGTTTTGCCTTTTAAGACTTCCAGAACAGGTATGGAACATTTCTGAACTATGGCAGCACTCTGGTATCCTGAACATGATATGTATGCATTGTGTCTTTATTCTCTTATATCATGGCTTCAACCTGTTTTCTATTCCTTGAACTAGTTTGATTCTGAAATTAGAAATGTATTTAAAATATACAAATTTGCTTCATGCTAAACCCAAAGCTACTTTCATTGTTCAAGTGTAAGGAACCAACCTCTAAAAAAGTGTTCAGATCTGCCCAGTTCAATGGTTTATCAATTCTGAAAAGTAGAAATTAAGAGATACCTTAAAAAACAAAGCTGCTGGATACATGCTTACATGAAGACTAGACACATTCTGTGGGTGCAAACCCTTCACTCATTTGTTTTTAGTCAGAAGACAAGACAGGTCATGTATGAAGCCCCATTAGTTAACTCAAAATCTTACACACTTGAGTGTGTGTGCACGTGCACACACTGCTTGGATAATTTTTCTACTGTATTTCCTGCTTCATTGATTTCCTCTTTTATTATATATAACTTCTGTGGACTTATTTTCTCATTCATCTTCTAACTTACTAAGCTATATTTATTGTATAAGCATTGGTATGTAATGCCTTCATTACATTCCCACAGTTCTAGGAGATTTCTAGTTTCTGTAACTTTAGCTCATAAATTATATAGCAGTTAATGGTTTGTAGGTCAATCTTGGATTAATGTTTTATTTATAGATAAATATCTTAACTATTTGTTAAATTCAAAGTTAACTGCATTGTATTAGTGAACATAACACTATAATACGTAATTTTAACAACTTTTTCTTCATCTTATCTCTTGTGTAAATGTTGCATGTGTACTAAGAAAAATACATTCTAACTCTTCAATGTAGAACTCATCCGTTTGGCTAAACTGGTGAATTACGGTTTTCATATCTATCCTTACTCTTGATTTTTTTGCCCCTAATATGTGTGACTCAGAAATATATTAAAATCTCCAGACAGACCTCTGGCAAGCCAGGAGGAAAAACAGTATTATGAATGTAAATGGACACTTAAGAACAACACACAACTATATGTTAACAACTTTGAAACCAAAGACAATGTAGAAATTTTTCTTTAAAGTATATACCTTAGAAGATATGACTGAAGTGTAAAAGAACTCAAAGTTTTGCAACTGTTAAAGATACTGACACAGTTGTTTAAGATCTCCCATAAAGATGAAATTAGATGATACGTATGGCTATAAGGATATATTTTTCTAGATGTCAGGAGAGAGAGCTGGCCTATTATATGTCAATATTTTATCAGAAAACAGAACTATGGTAAATTATAAAATGCTGACAATATTATATCATATCTGTCTATATCTATGATACATCACAGATATGCCATTGCTCTTCTGAAACACCCAGCTAACAACTTGCCAGGCCTGGGCTGCTCACAGCCCAACATGCCAGGATTATTTTGCAGGGGGCAGAGGCTTTCTTTTCAGATCAGCAAGAAACATTTGTTCACAGCCTCCACTAGGAAGGAAAAACACTTCTGCAGGTACCATTTATGGAAATGAACAATTTGTGATACAGAAAATAAGGAAATGACATGAAAAGGAAAGGACCTAAAGCCTCTTTCTACATGTAAATACATCCTTCAGGAGCTGCATTACAAAATGTAACCTTACTGAACCACTTGAGCAAACTTCAAAAGGAACTTCAACCACTCACCTGGATACAAGCCAGAGGCTCATTTGTCCAAATTGAATATCCACCAACTAAATATATTCTCCCATTATGCACAGCAACTCCAGATTCATTCTGGCCTAAAGTAAGGAGAGTTGAGTAAAAAGACAAAAATCCATCTCTCACATGTTTTAATTAACCCTTTTGCTACTAGGGGGTAGAGTTTATCCCTGTGGCACATTTTTATACTGCAAGAGATTTTTGCAGTAACAAATCACTGGCTCTAGTACTTGGGATAATATGCCACTATTTCCTAGATAATGAATCTGTTAGGTCACAACTAGATCAAAACACTAATTACTCAGCAAACTTTATTCAGCAATAGTAAGCTATATGGAACTGAAGAGTTCTATAATATGTCATATACCATTAATTTATAGTGGCAGAAATAAGATGTTTTAGAAATGCAAAACAATTTCTAATAGCCACATAATTTTTAAGGCAGTGTTTACACCTGTAAAGCAACAGCTGCAACCCTAAGAACCCAATAAAAGGGAGCCATGCTCCTCAGTGTGCCCCAGATGAAGACAAATGGCAGGGAAAAAAATGATAAAAGTTGCTACCTTTTCTTTCTTTACATACACAACACTCTTAAGATTATTTTAAAGTTCTTGAGTTGGAACTAGCCTGGAAAATCCCTAGGTATCGACATGCCAAAATGATGAAAGGTTTCTCCTCCCATTTCAAAAAAGAAGACATAATAACTCACTACCACATATTCTTCCCTGGAGGACATCAAGAGTGAAAGAGTGGCTAGGGTAATAAATAAGCTGGATCCTCTAGCAAGCAGAATCACAGATCTGGGGATCAAGGGTCTGAGCTACCACTAAAACTGAGAGCTAAATCCTTATAATGGTCTTCAAAAATCATTTTGCAAAGCAACTCTATACAAAGCATTTAAATAACATCTGGTTGTGCTCTCAATGTGGCTTTCCCCAGTAGGAACTGTGATTGAGTACCCACTCTGCATATTAAAATGTCTTCAGGAACTAATCTAAGCTACTGTTTGGAGTTTGTGATTTTTCTATTATTTGAGCAGCCCTGGAAGGACTCTGATCATTTGTGGTTGCTGATAATACAAGGTGACAAGAGAGAAAAAGTTATCAATTCCATGTAGAAACACCAGGAATGTGTTTTTTACTGCTTCTTTTTCATTTCTCTAGTATAAAATTAGGCCATATCTAGGATTGCCCTGTGGAACTGCTTACATGAGGATGTGTAGCTAGAGGCACAACCAAACCCCTCTGAACAAAACTACTGTAAGGTTTAATTTCAAAGAGACTACACCAACTGATAGTGACAAATAATGAAGACCATCCCTCTAAACTCATAAGGAATAAAGGGAGACTAAACAAAAACTAAATTGCTTCTGTAAAGAGTTACTAACTCTGTACCTTGTTCCTCCTGCATGAATCACAATTCTGAAGTAAATATTGGATGATTATGACATGCCTCCCCTAGTCACATGAGAATGTGCACAAAAGTAATTCAGGCCCTGAGTAACGAGGTACCCAGCCACTTGTTTTGTTGTGAGGCAATGATACACATCTTTCCACTTTTGCTTTTTTTTTTTTTTTTGGTACCAGGGTTCGAACTCACAACTGCATGCTTGCAAGGCAGGTGCTTATGCCGCTGAACTAAATCCCCAGCCATCTTTCTGCTTAATAAAAGCTAATTGCTCTACTCATTTACCCATTTTGCAGTTATTATTTAGAGATGCATTAACACTAAGAAAACAGGTTTGGCAACTTCTTGAATTTACTCTTATTTCTCATTTAATTAACCAAAGATACTTGCCAGTTAGCAGATTGAAATTACAACGTGTCCACTGGTCAGTGTCAATGTTGTAAGAATCTATTTGACGCACAAGGATCCGGTCATTATTGTAGTCAAGGTCATTGCCTCCAAGAACATAAAGCTTCCTTTGGACAGCAGCCATGGAATGATAGACCCTTCTCTGCAGCATGGGGCTACGGCTTATCCACTTATTCTGAAAAATGAAATTCAAGTGCATTCTGTTAATAGGAGACCTGCTTGGTAGAAAATAGCAGTGGGTGGCTCATTAGTAGCAGGAACCCTAATGTTTATCAACCACATTCTGTTTTGCATTGAATAATGAAAACATTAAAATTTTACCAGGGACAACATTAAAAGTTTTCAAGATGGTTCTCTCACCCAATTCAGAGAATTTATTCGTGGAAATTAAGAGTGACAGTGCTTGGCTTGGTACACTGTGACTATTAAAGTAATGTTTAAGAAAACAGACTCCAGATCCAGAATGACTTGAGTTATCTGATCTTGAGCTATTTTCTTCCATCTCTCTGCTTATTTCTTTACATGTAAAATGAGGAGACTACATATCTGAAAGTCTGTTGTAAAGATTAAATGAGCTAATACAAATAAAGAATTTTTTAAAATGGCTAGCACATAACAAATGTCCAACACATGTTCACTTTTTTAAAAATACTGTAATAATAATCATTGAGAGCCTAGGGCTCCTAGATAACCTTGGGTGAGGGTGGCTTCGCTGTACTTTAAATTCACCTGAGATCTGTGAATGCATTTGATTCAA
Organism: Hydrochoerus hydrochaeris; assembly: GCA_004027455.1. Classification (NCBI taxonomy): domain Eukaryota; kingdom Metazoa; phylum Chordata; class Mammalia; order Rodentia; family Hydrochaeridae; genus Hydrochoerus; species Hydrochoerus hydrochaeris. The sequence continues at coordinate 50,236 of PVLA01001265.1, forward strand.
GTAACAAACCTCCCATGTTTTATTTTTATTAGCTTCCATTATATATTTACAATTCATAATTTAATATTCACTGTTGCAGCTGCTAAACTGGGAAAAGTTAGCTCCAGGCACCCACTTATTTGTATTAGTGTAAAACCAAATTTTGTGTGAGAATTTTAGAGAATAAAACTTTTAATATTTGGTTGTAGGTCACTCTCAATAATGAGAAGGGTATGCTTGGCCCCTTTTAAAGTAAGCCACCTGTTTTAAGTGTAATATAAATGACAAGATTAGACAAAAATCAAATAAAGCTTTATATCTGAACTAAGTAATTAACAGGTAAGTAAACAAAGAAATAGGTAAATAAACCTAAGCATTTTTCTTTTCCATAAACAGTAAACATACAGGAAGAATTCAGTTTCCTTTTTGCCAAGAAAAATTTGGATTTCGACCAGAAAAATCTTATGATGTTTTGAATACATAGAATTTCACCAGTTCACAAAGCTGCGAGGAAAGAAGCAAACAGCAAACCTGTTTTATAAACATTGGCGTGTACAGTATAGGCGTACTACAGGCATATTTACTTCATCTTTCTAGTTTCTCATTTAAAGATACACTCCAGGAAAAGAAAAGTTGTAGTTTGAACATTATTCCTGTTTGAATAATCTCTTCTTAATAAAATGGTCCAGCTTTTTTGTTTTTTCAGATATTTTGCTAAGAAATATCTTTTATGCAGTATACTTAAGTAAATTTTAAAATTCTGATGATGCTTCTCTTAGGTGCTGTCTAGGAGATAACCCACTAAGTATTAGGAATCATGTTTACATTAGCAGTCTAGTCCCCTGCACAGACTATTGATGCCATCTGGTTTGCAAGGCCTGCCTACATCCCCTGATTGTATCTTTAGCTTCCTTTACTGCAGTGCCTGCCAGGTGAGCCACCAACCATTGCAAAGGCAAAGAAACAGAGAGGCCTGGTGGGGTCACTCCTAATAAGCTAGCTTGTGAATACTAATCAGTGGTGGAGAAGCAGAGGTCACCCCGTCTGCCTGTTGGCAGGTAGCTATGTGCTCTGTGGCAGATGGCAGGCATTATCGACTCTCCACAAAGGCCTAGAAGAGAAATAAGCACCAGGGCTGAGTGATAGAGTTATTGAGATTCCGAGCAAGATGCAAGCAGATGTGATGTTTGCCAGTACCCACCGTAAACAATATGCCAGCAGAATTTTTAAAAAGAGCATGTGTGTACAAACACGAAACAGAGCTCATTTGAGCAATATTAACACCTTCCTTCCTCTTTAACCGTGTGTGCAGCAAACTCAAGAAACTGTAATTATTTCTTTTGAGATCAATGACTATTGGACATTTGTTTTATGAAATTTATAGCTTCTAATAACAGGAATCATTTTGTGAAAAGAATCTCATATTTAGAATCAAGTAATTATTAAAATAGATATCAAATACACCGAGAACACTCATGACACACTTTTGGTGGCCATTACTGACTCCGACTGCCAAAGTCAACCTGTTGTCTCATATCCCAATACTCTACCTTCAGCTGATGAATATTAAACCTCCAAATTAATAAGGATATTGTCATAATTTTAAAAAAGGTTCCATTTTCCAAATCATAGAAATGGAAACGTTCAGAGACATCTGCCAAAGCCATATATTTTGGTAGAAAAAAAGAATAAAAATATTTCTTCTTCTGAGGAAGAAGCCATTAAATATGCATGAGAAGTGGATAGAAGAAAGGGATGGCACTATCACATTGTGCCTAATTTAGTCCCTAGCTGTTAGATGGAAAACAAACCTCAGGTACTTCAAATATCTTCCAGGTATTATTATAAAACATTTTGGTTGTTTTAAGTTAATAACATTTGATTTGAAAATTAAACTACAAGCATGGTGCCCTCCTAAAATAGCACCCCTTCCAGGACACAGATACAGAACAATCAAAATCCTTCCTGTGTTATGCAAAACTCTGAAGTGGTGAGGCATTGTGCATAGCATAAAACTGGAGTGGAAATTTTCTAACAATAGAAACTGAAAGGCAATTTACTCAGATGCTTCCCTCCACATAAGCATGTATATGTACAGACACTTGGCACTCCAATTACTCAGTCCTGTGGAAATCTTTTAAAATTCATTTTAATTAAGGTAATAAGCTCTTTATATGTGATTCTTACCTGGTTAGGTTCATACACCATTAATCTGTTCTGATACTGTGCTGTGTTAGTTACTCCACCTGTAATGGATTAACATATGTTAGAGCTTTTCATGAATAAGAAATGGGATATTTCAACATCAGAACAAGATACACTAAAGGGAAATTAACTACTGTTAAGAGGCTATATACCTTTCACAGGTGAACCTGTTTCATAATTAGGAAGCTTACTGTTGAAGTAGTTTAATTTTAAAGAAACTCTTCAGCAGCAATCCAGTTAAGAGCTAACTTGTCTGACACATGGCTCTGTGTGACTAGAACAATTTGCAAAATATAGGGAGAAAGTGGGGTGAGCACAAAGATAAATCTATATAATTTATGCTAGGGTCACAGCTATATGGGAAATTCTTGTCCTCAACTAGATTGGCAAATTTAAAGCTCCAACTTATGTAATTCACAAAGAAAAAATCCTTATATATGGATGAAGCACATAGCAACAGGCATTACTCATCAGAAGGGATGTAGAGCCAATGCTATCCAACAGAATGTAACAACCATATAAATGTAAGTTACAGGCAACGATAAATTTTTCAGTGACTTAAAGCAAAAATCTAAAAAAATCAATGATTTTATTTACCTCAGTATAGCCAAAATATTATCATTCCAATATGAAATCAACCAAAAAATTATTGAGATATGTTATATATTTTTTTCATACCAAATTTCCCAAATCCAGGGTGTCTTTGTATCATCCCAGAAAAAAAAAAACTGGGGCATTTAGCATCATGTCCCTGATACACTCCTTTGTGTTCCCAAGACTTTTGCCAAGTCAAGGAGTCTTAGCAATCCACCAGGAACTGGAATGTCCAAATGGTATAACCTGAGAGACTGGAAACAGCTGGAGTTACTTATAGAAACTGCCTTCCTGCCCATCTGCTAAGTCAGCTGTTGCTTGTAATGTTGGGCACACAATGGAGCATAGCAAGGTAGTGCTGTCACTGCTATGCAGTCTATAAAATCCCTTCCCTCTAATAACTAAGTGCAGAACAGGGCGCTATGAGTGCTATAGTCCCCTGTGCTTTGAGCTCTCTCTCTAGCTATTTTCTTTTTTTGTTGTTATTTTTTGTTTTTGTCTTTTTATCTCGCTATGCAGTTCAGGCTGGCCTTGAGCTCACTTTGTAGCCCAAGCTGGTCTTGAACTCACAATGATCCTCCTGCCTCAGTCTCCTGAGTGCTGAGATTACAGGCGTGAGCCACCAACCCCGGCTCTAGCTATTTTCTTGTCTGGTCTTCAGTCCCTAGTGACTTCCTCTTTAGCCCACTACCACAGGACACTAGCAAATTCCTGCTTGTCCAGCTGCCTAGGATCTTCTGACAATTAACTAGTCCAGCTTGTTTCTCCTAGACACTACTGGTATGTTCTGATAACTTTCTTGTCCAGCCCATCATCACTGGACTATTCTTTTCTGCTATGAAGGCTCAACCTTACCTCTTCCTTTTAATCTTTCAGTAAAATTTATCTCTCAGTCATCTCTGAGTACTTTCTCCCATCTATCAGCAATGTACTTCACTGCTCCAGCATACCTGGTACAGCACAAATTGGTCATATTTCAAACACTCAATAATACATCTGTGGCTACTGACTAACAAATTAGCACAAGTGTAAAGTTCTCCATCCCAATGTTGTAGTCAACAAATAAACAAAACTTGATAATATTTGGGTCCAAGAGACATGATACAGTGAGTGTGCTTAATAAAACCCACAAAAGGAAACAATATGCTACCACAAATAGATATCTGTCCTTGAGTGATGGGTCATAAATCGAGAAATATACACACACTAAAAGTATTTTATACAATTACCTTAAGCTGTGTGTATAAGTTGTGTATGAAACAAATTAGTTTTGTATGTAGACTTCCATCTCTAAAATGTCTCATGTATAAACAAATATTATAAGATCTGAACTAATTCCAAATCCAAACACTTGTAGTCCTAAGCATTTCAAATAAGAGATAACTTCTTTTCATGCATGTTGTGTACAGTGAGTTCTATAAAACCAGAATTTTTAAACACTAATTTTTATCAGCAAATGAAAAACTTATGAAGAATAACAAATAAAACACTACAGTGAGAAAAAATTAGGTGAAAATGGGAATATAAGGAAAAAAAATACTGCCTTACATATAGTTCTAGACACTACTGTAAAATGAGTAACATTCTTATTATAAGTATTGCAATAGAGTCAAGTAATTTTTCAATAAATATATGAAACAAGCAGAGTAAGAAATAATATGAAATTTTTTTAATTTAAAAATATATGTACTATTATACAGACTATCCTCAGCCCTGAGCTCCCATTTTGTAGACTGATTACTTTACAAAAGCTTGATTATAAATTTTTTTTCTCTACCTCTTTGACATGTAAATGATGTAAGTCATGTTTTTAAAGACCACTCACCACTTTTACCCCTCAAACATCTTCAAGGGTTTAGGAGCCATCCCTTTGAAAAGATAATCATCAAGAAGACAGTGTTCTATCTCCTAGTTACTATGGGAGAATAGTAATCTAATTCTGATTGGCACAAATTAGCAAACATGGATGGCTAGTCACAGAGAAAAAAGTTACAAACTCAAGAATAATTCAAAGTGCTTAATATACCCATTGATCAACCACCTTCTTAAAAGCCTCTTGTTTCAAAGAGATTGATTCCAAACTTCATCTCATCCCTCCTTTGTCCAAACAGTCTTGAATGAAATCTTCCTTGTCTGTTTTAACTCTTGCAGTGCAATTTTTGTTTTGACAGTTCAGATGCTTCATATAGGTCTCTGCCATCAACTCCATGACCAAGAATCAAGTCAACCAAAGTCCAGAGGATCAGTGCCTAATTCTCAAACTGAAAAAAAATACTAATGGGTACATAAACAGTGGAAACCTATCATGCCAATCATTCCTCTCACTAAACCCTAGTGATTTAATTATATTTTTAACTGACCATGGCTATCACTAGGGATGTATTTTTTTTAATTACGAGGTTCTCAGCCACTTTGAACATTAAAAAAAAAGCTTTGTCTGCAGAAAACACCCACAAAACAAAAATTGAGATGTCTAACCTCAAAAAATGTTTTCTCTAGGTTTTTAATTGAATGTTTCATTTTTTAAAAAAAGAAAACACATTTAAGAAAGCTGAGGATGAAATACCTAGAGTGAAGATGTGTCAAAATAAAGAAGTTTGCTTTTATTCCCAATCTTTTATCTGATTAAAAATGGAATATTCAATAATTCTTGCTCAGCATAAACACAAATAAATCTACTAAGACCACACGAGTGTTCAAGGTTAAAATGATTGCCAGGGCTTTAGATCTGGGCCATAACCACTAGATTAATGTCCAGCTCACCTATAATCAATTTTCTAATTGAGAGAGGCTAGAGAGTAAAACTTCCACCTTTTAAAACTTTGAAAGTTTCTCTATATGTTTTAAAAATATGGAACAAAATTAATACCAAATGCAGTAAACTATGTGCTTTGTGACACTATTTGAAAATGCTGTATGTATCAGACTGTCCTCATCACAGACTAAATATATAACCAATATATTTGAATAAGGCTGTAATATTTCCTTTCCCAAACACAGCACATAAGTTTATCACCATGCTCTTCAGAATTACTCTTTAATAACTTTCCCAGATGTATCTGAATATATTTTTTGTAAATCTGTACTCAGTAATTAGATTCTTTATCCATACATACAAATTTTCACCCACATGACAATGTTTAGAAATGAGATATTAGATTACAAGTTGGGAATAAAAATTAAAAGTCCTAGTTAGTTATTTTGTTCATTACCTCTAAAATGTAGTACGTACCACAGGAGGGCTGACAAACAGTGCTGTAACTTTTGCCACGTCAGGATTGCAAAGGAAAATCCTGGAATTAGTTCTATTACTTTCTCCTTTGAGATAACTTAAAAATCAACATACAAATTAAAATATTCTCAGTACGAAAAATAACTTTTTAGAAAATCCAAGTTTTCAGCCTATATTTCTTTTACAGTGTTACTCATTTGCAGAGCTTTGTCATTACATTCCCTTCACATAACACTCTTCACTTTTAGATTAATCTGCTGAAATGAGATGCTAAGGATTTGCATACAGATTTGACTATACAAAAATAGATATGGAATTAATAACAGTCTCTATATGTTTTAATTTCTCCTACCCTGGAGTACCCTTGCCTGCAGCGGTATTCCTGGCTTTGAAAGTCATCAAGCTGATTTGTCTGCTCTGGGTTATGATGCCACATGCTGCTATACTGTCCCCTGCAATCAAAGCACTTGCAAAGATAGATTCCATGCCTTCCTCTATCGAGTATATTTTATAGATTGGCAGTTTTGATCTCCCTCCCCCACCCCAGGGGGGATAATCTGCATCTTAACAGCTTTCTATAGATATATCTGTCATTAAATATGCCATCTCATATCAGCATCCATTTTTAAAACCAAGTTTTCTCTAACTTTGAAGTGCTACAAAGTTAAGACTTTTCAGCCAAAATTGAAAATGAGCAGTCTTGTCTTATATGTTTGAACTGTTACTTAGAGATATACGGCAGGTTCCCCCAAAGTCAAATAAGTCTTTAAAAACTGCCAGAAGGAATGAAAAGTTACCACTATGATACTAGTAGTGAGAAATGCTTTCTATCAAGACAAGAACGAAACATCTTTCTTAAGCTTTCCTGTACAGTTCCCTACAAAATGCTGTGACAAATAGATGACTACACACCAGGGAGATGCTGATGAGTAACTGCCAAACAAGCAACCTTTGTCTCTGCTACCAATATTACCAATTCTCAAAACTCATAGTTTTTAAAAGCATTGACAGTGTCTATAAAAACAGGGTTATTAGGAAAACTGCTCTCACTATACTTTGGTCAGAATGGATCAAGTCTGATGGCTCTGTTGATTTGTTTTTCAAAGACAAAAAAAAATACCTTGTTAGTAAACAGTCATACACTGAACTCCAGCAGTAGAAGCCCATGGTTCCCAATGCAATGCTAGTGCATAACTAAAACAGAGCAGGGTACAACAAAGTTATCCATCATTTCTATGCTCTTAAGTTAAAGACCACTCCAAATTAGAATTTTGCCATCAAATTCTGGATTGAGGGAAATTATCTTAAATTCTTCACAATTCTCTTGGAGGTTTGCAGTGCACAACTTTCTGATGGTCTAGAGGAAGAGTTTCAGGACAGGCTGTGGCATTAACATGAGCTCTTTATCACTATGTCCCTAAGAGAGCCATTTACCTTAGCCAGTGTCAAGTTTCTCATATGCTAAATGGAGATGACTGTATCTCTGCACAAGTTTTAGGTGAATCAGTGCATAGCACACAGGCAATCCATGAAGGGAAGTTTACTTACTACAGTACTGTAGCCATTTTATCAAAGTTTTTTTTATCATTTCCATAAAATGCACAAATGACTCTGTAGAATATTGAATTAATAAACAATATTTTTAGTTAGGAATTTATAGTTCTTTTTTATAATAACCAGAAACACTAGACAGCTTAAATATGCAATAATATTTTCCTTCTTAGTTTGTTTTTTCTCTGTAAACTTTCTTAATTCTCAAAAAGCTAAATCTTTGTACTATAGTTCCTCAAGAATGACCTAGCATTCAATTCATATGAGTCATTTTTATGGAGCTAAACTCACTATTACGACACCATAAATACAATACCCTAAATATGACACCTTAAATACAATAAATGCAAAAATAAACTTTTACTATCTATTTTTAAATAAAGTTAAGCTGTCCATATTTTAGGGTGTTTATTATGCTCTACAAAAAATTAAATCCAAGAATTTTGTACTAAATTAGCCTCTTGAAGCATATTTAATCCATGCATTAAATTAAAACTAGTATTGATATTATTTCTGTCATACTTGAGGGAATCACAAATGGATGCATAATCAATATACTCAACCTGAAAAGAATGTCTCAAATTTACAAAATATTTATAAAGTATCACTGTACTTGAAAAACGTAAAATTATATTTATGTCATCTACAGTGAGCAGGTACAATTTATAACTCAGAAATAGGTAAAGTATGTGCCCCATGTTGTTTTAAATAAGTAAAGTGGTAAAGCTAGCAGAATGTTAGTCACTGCACTTCAAAATCTCCACAAAATGTTACTCTAACTTTCATTTCTCACTGTGTAGAATGACAGAATCCTGCCTCCAAAGATTTCCAAACATTCCTAGGAAGGTTAAACTCTCAAGTTCACCTTGGCATATCTCCAATGGCTTTAGTAACTTTTTAGGGAATCTTTTATCTTTCTCGTGCTAATAACCAGATTCTTCAACCATTTCCTAATTACATGATATAGCTTTAGCAATATTCTTTTGGGAATAAAATACACATACATTTCATATATTCTTAGGTAAAGCAATCTAGCTTCACCCTTTATCCTACTCCCCTTCTCCAGGCCCAACTAAATAGACACAAATAGATCATCTAACAAAGATAACTATTGCCATAAATTCTGGGTCAATGCTTTTAACTTTTTTTAAAAACAAAAAACAATTTAAACTACCAGTTTTAAAGGTGTTTAATCACTATGTAATTCTTTCCCAAATATTTTCCAATCCAAATCAATGTATTTTAGAATAGTTCCATATCAGTAAGTTTCTTTTTAACATTTTAACATTACATTACTGTTTACTTTTTAGAAGCTGAAGTAGAGGACCATGAACAGGAAGATCTGTCTTAATTCTGTACCTTAAGAAAGATGAAAGTTAAGCAATTACAATCAAATTATTGTTGATTCTAAACACATCAGGTATTTTTCTGTGCATCATTTATTTTCAACTGTATGTCACTTGAAAGTCATCCTGAAGCATGTGTTCTTCAGACTTTAGCTGTAGTAATAAACAACTGGTACCTAAGTGGTTTAAAGATGAAATCATGGTTTAGAAACCTGTAGACACAGAAATCAAATTCTAACTGTGAAATGTTCACTGTGATCTAGAGTCATTTAACTTTTTAAAGCTTAATTCCTAGATAGTAATGAGAGGATAAACAAAGTACTACATTTGGGGACACAGGTAAGTCGTGTAGAATGAGAACTTTTAAATATTTTTAGAAAATGTAGATGATCTGCTTTCTTCCTGTCAACCACTTAGCTCTATTAAAAGCATTGTAGAATAGTTAATTTCCATTTAGCTTCCATAGTGTGGGTTTCTTTTCATCTTTTTCAGATGGGGGGGGAGTAAAGGTTGGGTACAAGGGAAGAATTAACTGACTAGTGGGGCAGGTGGTTACTAGATTCTAAAACAATGATTCAATTCTTAATGGACATCCCAATTTACTAAAAACTTTTAAGCAGACATGTCAAGTCATGAAGCTGCAAACATCTACCAGGCTGGTGCCCTTTTCATGTGACAGCTACCTACTGAGGCAACAAACAATGCATTCTCACAACACAAATTGTTCTGCAAGCAAACCATCAGGTCCTGGCTCTTATCTCAGCAGGAACCCAGTTTACCAAACTCCCTCCAATAGGCTCCTCTGGGCTATTGCCTAATAATCTTCTATCCTAAGTGAATCCAAGCATCTGCCTTTCCCAATTCTCTGTTGTGCATCACCAAAAAGTAGAACTGAAATTTTTGAACAGGACCACCATAATTTTTTGGCTTCCAATCTTAGTATGAACTTGAAAAATTAATTTTTAAAAAGCTGTTGTTTGCCTCTGTTTTATTCTGGAGGTGTTTTCCAAGGTCATGTTCTACTTAGTCTTAGCACTGAACAATCTCAAAAGATCACTCTGTCTCTCCCTTGGATCTGTCAGCAAGGAACCTGCTCAAATTCCTGATCCTCGGCTGTGGTACCCAGGCTCACACCCATCACTATCTCCTTTGCTCCAGGCTTAGGAGGAGTCTCTTTCTTTCCTCTGTATGAGATCCATCTTTCTACCTCATCCCTGCTAAGGATTCTGTGTCTCTTGTCAGTATTGAACCCTAGGATGTATCACTATTCTTAGTTCCTCAGAGATCCTCTCAGCATTTACCAACCAAATGGAAGGCCCTGTTCCCTCCATCTCAATTTTACTCTCTTCTTTCCCTCATCTATAAATTATTTTTTAAATTATGCTCTTTTCTCAGCTAAACTTCTCCCGCCTTTAACTTTCTACTCTCCTTTTTTTCTCCTAAAGCCAAAATATTATTTTTAAGACAAACCTGTGGGCCTCTTGTGGACTGAAATAGATGTATACCTAGAAACAACCCATTCTATTCCTGTATGCAGCAGTCCACAATGAGCGAGACAATAACTGAAAAATTTCTTCATAAGCGTAAGCTCAGTGATGAAGTTTAGATATACTGCCAATGATTTTAGGTCAAGAAAACTTATCTCAAAGTAGTGTAGCCTGCATCTGTGTAGTGTAGTTTGCCAGTGTAGCTTGTATCTGTGGTTTCTACTCTCTTAGTATTCCAGTCACACCTTAAACTATACTGTTCTAGTTTCCATCTTTTTCCACATCCCTGAAATTGCTTTCATTGAAATTCTGCTGATTGAAAAACATAGTGGACATATTTTGGATCCCACTGTCTGTGTGATATTGAACAGGTCTCACGCATTGCACTTTCTGTTCTGGTTTTCATCCTTATAACACCCCTCTTCCTCCTCTGATTTTGTCCATTTCTCTTTTTCTGATTTCTTCCTGAGTGCTCCACTCAAAATCCCCCTTGCTAGTGTTCTCATTTCTGCCTGTAGCCTGTTTCTCGACCATTTCATGAATGTGTGTCTCCTCACACTGTCCACTGCCTCCTCATGTTTGCTCTGGGAAACAAAAGGCAAGGTCCTCTCTGAATCTCAGGAAGGGATCTTGATGAAAATGAAGTTCAGTCCAGTGAAGCTGAGCGTGTGAGAGAAGACAGTAATGCATAGTGAGTGCTAGGGGGTCACATGCTTGGTGAGCTGAGTAGACAGCCCACCAAGCCTTTCTGTTAGTGCTCTCTGCCATAGTAAGTCTAGGGAAAGACAGTTGAATTGTACTGCCTAGGTACAATTCAACTTTTTATACCCATGGGTTCTATGTCCCTGGATTCAACCAACCACAGTTATAAAATATTTGGGAATAATTTTTCATCAGCACTAAGTATATATACTTTTATCTTGTCATAGTTCCTATACAATATAGTAAAACATTTACATAGAATTTACATTTTTTAGTATATGAGATGATGTGCACAAGTTATATGCAAATACTGCACAATTTTATATAAGCATCATGAGCAGCTGAAGTTTTCATGTCCACAGTATGTGTATGTGCACATGTGTGCACGTGTGTCCTGAAACCAGTTTGCCTTTCTAGTGGATACTGAGGAACAATGATACCAGCACAAAGTGAATCACTGGGCTTGTCCACAACTGTATTTGCCAAAAGGTATGACAATTACTCAAATTATTTGATCATAAAGTTCAAGCGGAAGGCCAGGTAGGGCTAATGAACATACACAAAGTATATAAACTGGGACAAATTAGGCCATCTTACCTTTCTTGTCCTCTATAATAATTACTCCCCCTGTGCTGCTTCTGGACTTTGCATAGACTTCTACCATAGTGCCATGATACTCACTAGACTACTTTGCTACAGCTACATTAGCCTGAAACAGGATGCAGCAAGGTTAGGAACTTTGCATGGCATCTCAAGATTGGTAGGAAGTGGAGAAGCTTTACACGTGTGTGCAACTATACTCCACTGTCTTAGCATACCACAACTCAACCCCCACAAAATCTGTTCCAGTATTTTCTATTTAAAATTTAGGTGCTAGAAGAATAATATCCGCACACAGAAAGCTAGAACTGTAATACTTTTTAAATGTTAATGAAATTTTACATTGTCCTAACTTTAATTGATACTAGAAAATCCAAAGTCCCTTTAGTATATTTGAATAAAGTTATTTTAAATGAGATCAATGCAAGTATTATATAAATTCAATAAAGATAAAAACAAGCATAGCTTCTAGGATGTTAAAAGAAGCTTTAACAAATGTTCTTTCTTTGGAATAACTGAAAAACTTTTAAATGTCAGCTTCTATAGGGTAGGAAGTGATTGCAAAATTAGTCTTGTATCTATATGCATTATATAAGGATATATAGCACTCACTAGAACATCTGGAAAGCATTAAATATATTGTTTTCTAGTAAAGGCAATAGCATTTGTCTTATTTTTATCATTGTAGAGTGCTAATTTTGTAGTTAGCTCATTATCTTGCTGCCACTCGATAAAAATAAAAAGTTGTGTTTGTAAGATGAGCTCAGGATTAAATTTTCCTCACAACAAAAGGATCTTTTTAGTAGTTCAGAAACTATACCTTACAACAGAGACCATGTATTTTAAAAACAGCTGCAGGATATTTAATACTTATTTTACTCCAGTACTGTGAATTTCCAATTGAAATAGCATTTGTGAATTGGGTCACAATGTCAAATGCTATAGAAGCCTGTAAAATTTGACCATCTCTAACATCTTAAAAGAAATGTTAATGTGTATAGCCATACACTGATTTTTCTGAATTTCTCCGTTTGTCACACTTTAAAAACTAAGGAAAGTTTTCAAGCTGCCTTGCCTCCAAAATGAACAAGAAAAGGGAAGGGAGAAAGTGAGCATCCTGGAAATGTTGAGTCTCTAAAGAAACATTCATTGTGCATTCTATGGGGCAGAACTAAGCCTCTGAAATCCACATTCTGCAATCTATACTACTGGTACCTCAGGCAATGCTCGCCAAATACTAGAAGGATATGATGATTCAATCCCTATCAATTAAATTGGAAATACAAGAGTATTTGGTCAAAGATAAAAATAGCTTCAAGTATGTTCATGTGCCCAATAAATCAGGTGAACATTTCTAAATTGGAAACAGGGAAAGTAATATATACCTGCCTTTTTAAAGGGGCCTATGAGTGAACCTGGTCACCCCTCCCTATTCACATTTAGATTCACAATTGATTTATTATAAACTGGGCCTGAGGAAAGAGGAAGATGACTGAAGGTACTAGAAATGTCACTGATTTCCTCTTCTTTCCAATTACAGATATTGTACTGTACACAGGAAAGTGTGTTTCTCATCTCAAGTATACGGTAGGGAGAAACAAACCTGAGAAAATTGATATTGTTTTCATTAAGTAGAGTTAACACAGGCTGCATACATTAGTGCAAAAGAATAGCAAAGAAAATGTACTTCCATTCACAGTAAGAGACAAAGTGAGATAGTAAAAGATATATAATATGTTCATAGATTTAATAAAATGGACAAAGAAACATATAGGCCCATACTGAAAGGACAGTCAGCTTGATTCCAGGATGATCAATCTAGTCAGTCTAAAATGAGCTTCTGTGCCTTCCTAAGCCTCTCTGGAAAGGTATTAAGTTGTCATGCCTTTAAGACTATGTGCAGGAAACTCTGGCATTTTTTTACAAAGCTAATTTTACAGCTCAAAACAAGGAATATTTGTTATAATATTAATGAGAAATTCATAAAAAATTTAAGAAGTACAATGCCAAGATTAGGAATAGAGTACAATGTGAATATATAAAATCAAATGTCAATGGAAGGAATGTAAATTGAAAGAAAACATAAATTGCACTGATTTCATAAATCCATCATTTTTTTTATTGTAAAAAAAAGTAAAATCTGTTTCTATTACCAAAAACTTCTTTGTAGCTAGCTTGAAGTTTCTTCAGCCAAAACAACAGGATATAGTCCTGTGGTTGTTTTTAACTGTTGAAGTATATATTTAAAGAAAAAGGAAGATGTCACCAGATAAATAAGGCTTTTATTTAAATATATCTACATACACTAACATACACATTCATTTTTAATGTTCATTTGGTGTATGGGACCAGTAATTTTTGGACTACTATTTATCCTCTTCCTTACTCATCTCTTAACTTCATTCATTAATTTCCTTATTAATTTACTGAGCACTTAAACCCAGGTTATAACAAAGAAAATTGAGGTAATTGAGGAATCACCCAGAAAAGCTGAGCCTGCCACTGTCTCTCCAGTTAATGAGGACAGTACAAAAACAAAAGTGAACAGAGTGCAAACAAATTTAAAGCAAGGGAGAAATTTGTCAAAACAGCTGTGAAAAAAAAAAGACAGGAGATGATTATTGAGAAAAGCTGAAAAACATCTACCTTGTAAAGCTGATTATTTCTTCCAAGTACAAACAGCATAGCTGCCAAAATATTTATTTGTCTTCCTATTCCTCTTTGTCCTGCACAACCCAAACATCCAAGTACCTTCTGAGTTACAATATGGGGATTTACCCTCCATGTTAAAGAGAAGATGCAACTTTGTTCCTAATAGCCAAACCTTTCAAAGGACAGCACTCTAGATATTTATCCACAACAGGATTGAAAGCACAGGTTAATTTTGTGATATTTATAGTAGATGCCTCACAGACTCCTGCACATGCAAAACTGTAACTAGGAGGAGTTTGCAAGGATATGTAGGTGGGGACAGAGTAAGACTAGCAATGGTTGAAGCTGGGTTATAGATATATGGAGTTCAGAATCCTTATCTCTACTTTTTTCCATAAGTAAAAGGTTAAAAAGGAAACAAAAGAAAAGTAAACTAAAGTAGAGCTCAAACTATATCTCACAATAATCAGTAAAAAAACAGGAAAAGTTAATAGGAAAGAAAGATTAGGATGGCATGAGTAATACCATTTATAGATAATACAAATGCTTTGTTTTAGTAACTTAAATTCCTTCCTCCAATGCACAGCACAGCTAACACCTAGATATATACCCATTTTTATACCTAGCAAATGGATTTACTGAGGTCTTATTTCTGCTGAGTTATCTTTGAAGAAATGGCTCCTAGCCAGAAATTGAAGAGTAAAAGAAAAAGGAAAGGATCCAGATAAATGACAGAATCATCCAAAGCTAATAATGTAAACAATAAACAAAAAACAGGTATGATGAGCCATTAATTTACATCTTGAATTTTTATATCACTAATCACTCAGAAAGTCACAAATACTTTCAATCATATTGTTCTCTTTCGAGCAGTTGCTCAAAAAAATGATTATGAACTAAAAATGCCATTGTTGGCTCAATTGTTCAGGGAGAGATGGCTATACTACCAAAGCTTGACTTTTAAATTTATGCCACAGTGAAAGAATTTTTTGATAAATCCAACATATGAGGTACATTCTACCTGATATCCAAAGAAGACCATCAGCCACATATCCAGCATGACACGAAAGGGACCGGTCAAAGGACTGCACGAAAGTCCATTTGTTCTTCTTGGGGCAGTATCGCTCAACTGTTGGCAGAACCTGCCGCAGTTCATTTCTGCCCCCGACTGCATAGAGGTATTCATCCATGGCACCCAACACGAAGTGCTCCCGGCAGTTTTTCATGGGTGCTATCTCCGCCCAGGAATTACTGCGGGGGTCGTAGCGACAGGCAGTTCTCACAGCACACGTTCTGCCACTGGCATGCTCCACTTCCCCTCCTGCTACGAACAGGAAGTCCCCCATGACTGCCACACAGTGGTGGCTTCTTCCCACTGGCATGGGAGCCAGCTCACTCCAGTTGGCAATGGCAGCTATGAGAGCATTCTCCTGGTCAACAGGATTAAAATATCGAAGTTCCTTGACTTTACAGACCTCACGTTTTTTCCCACCAATAATATACAGAGTATCTGACTGGAAGCGTGGTTTGGTCCTGCAGGTCTGCCACACAGGCTGTGCATAGATGCTCTGGTGGTATTCCAGGGCCTCGTTGACAAGGGCTGTTGCAGTCTCACTTGCCTGGACCAGCGGGTGTGACAAGGCGGCTGTATGGAGAGTATCCACATCCATGAGGCCAAAGCGGATGTACTGCAGAAGCTCGTCCATGTACTGGTAATGGCAGTTATGTTCCAGCCACCTCACAGCTAGCTGAAACAGAGGGAAGAGGGATGAGAGGAAAAGAGCAGAGAAGAAAGCCCAACCACAACAGCACCCAGGAAGTCCCCATGTAGTCCTTCAGACAACTAATATAATTTTTGCTATGCCACTATGGCAGTAAAACATTTTGACACTTAAGGAAGGGACTTTTGATTTTCCTTTCCATATTAGCAGAGACACAAAAGAACTCAAGACGTTGTTATAGAAGTTAGGAGCAATGTTAAGCAACACTGATGGAGGTTAATGATATTTAGGGTGAACAGTAATAACTTTCCAAATAATGAAGATACTGTTGTGAAACAGTCTGTTAAGTTTTGTGCATAAAGGCTTCGTGTACCCCACCACCAGGAAATGTCAACAGTGAGCAGTACTGTCACAGCTCAAGTAACATGTGTCAACTTGTGAGCCAAGGTGCTGTGTCAATATGAGTGAGTAAGAAAATATGTGATCATCTGAGACCATGGGGTGTACTTGAGAGAAAATCAATATGACACTAGTGGAATGATTTAGAAAGAAAAACGACTTTCCCCCACCCCTTTGGTAGGTCTAACAGTCAGGAAGCAAGAAGACAAAAAGTAAGATTACGGCTTATCAATTTTATTTTTTTCTTTTAGTTTTCACTTTGAAGACAGTTGTTATCTGTGCATGTAAGATACTGACAATCTTTAGGATCATTTTCACAAACAGGATACAGAAGAGTTTATCTTTGTATTATGGACAAAATATCAGAATATAATCCCCTTTTACTTTCCCTTCCAGATCTTTTTCAAGAACAAAAGAACTTTTGGTTATAGCTAAAGAGAATTTCCTAAAACTAAAGCAAGTTCACTAAGTCAAAAATAACAAAATTAAACATTAATTTTAAAATGTCATCAAAAAATAAATACTTTTATGAAGCAATGAAGTAATTTAATTAATGTGATTTAATATTTAAATTTGCTAAATGCTCCCATACACTAACATAAAAATGTCTGCCTAATGTTTCCAGTCAATATATACGAATTATTCTTAGCAATACCTAATTCAACTAGAAATTCTGAAGTGGATCTGAAAGAGCAGGAAATAGCATTGAATTTGAATATCAAATAATTTATACTGTATTTTACTTGGTTTCTAACTCATGGTATTCAGGCTCTGGACTTCTGTGTTTAGATGATGCCTGGCGTATAGGAGGAAGGATCAGGAAATGCAGTAATCTCAGGTCATTACCCCTCAGCAAAATGATCAGGATTTTCTTTCAGTAAAAATCATTACATTTTCTGAGGCAGTGGATGATTTCGGACTGTCAGAGTTTCTTCATCCATTTGGAGAATGACTTCAAACGGCAAGGTGCATTTTGTGCTTGCTTTTAGCTCCTAAATGAAGTAAATTCATTTCTGCTTTGCAGTGCAGTGTATCTCTTAATTATTATTGAGTCATAAGAAACAAAACAATAAAAAAGAATGCCCCTAGTTAGCGGTGTGGAAGCACTATGGGGGAAAGACAAATGATACTTTAGATGTTTTATAGAAGATGGCATTTTTAAATTTAAATAAGGTATCAACCTAATGGAAAAAAATATATGTATGGTTACATCAGCAATAATCAAAGTTGTTGCAAAAGAAAAATGTAACTCATCAATCACAAGGTATCTGCCAGAAGTAGAGAGGGTTCTCACACGTGGCATCATCGTCCCCCCAACTGCAGTTTCAAGGGAAGGAGTTCCAATTATTATTTCTCCAGAGAGATACTTCAACAACTTAATACATGAATTTTCCTTCTTTGCCTGCAGATCCTTCTCAAGTTCCAGGGATAAAGTCATGTTGTTCAAGGTTATTTCTAATGCACTAGGTACAATTTTCTGAAACGTGAACTTTGATATTGCCCCTAATCGAGCAATTCCAGTTGATACTGTTTTGCTCTATAAGCAGTTTCTCAGCATCCTTACATCCTTATACCTCTGCATTTTTCATATACTGTAGTATACTATAGAAAACAGCACTGGAGAAACCTTAGACAAATATCCATGTCACTATAGCTTCTTTTTATAGCATAGTGTTGCCATTTAATTATTTTTCTCTCATAATAAATCAGTTTTTCCTATGTCATAATCAATCTTCCATCCCATCTCTGAATACTTGCCAGTTAATCTTTATCTTCCTAGCAAATGGTGTCATTAACTGCCTGAGAGGTATACAAGCCTCAACTATCCTCTGCTTTTAAGGAAATCTCTAACTGGCAGTGAAATAATGACCACTGCGATCTATTACTGAATAACTTCTGGCTGTCTACTACTGATGTGACCTGAAGATATGTTCCACATTCAACTTCCTACATACTAGGTATTACATTGTTTGCATTTTCTCAGATATTATTTGTCTTATTTCTTTCCAGCATTTCTAATTTCCCACAGATCTTATATAATTTTCATACTTCTATAATTTACTAACATTTTTCAGACCATATGTCTATACTCGGTGGGTTTATCTTTTCTCTATATCAAAAGTGTGTGCAATTTGCAATGAACTATTTTCCCACTGTCTGACCTTACTTGTATTTAATCACTTGGAGCTTTTGGACAAAATGCAGGTTTGGATCTAGTAACTAGAATGATGGATTTGGAGTCCACAGCTCCTACTTGATATAAGTGCCACTGGTCTTGCATTTTTAAGAACAAACATGTTAGACATATTTTTATTCATAAAAAGTGTTCTTGTATCATGTATTTCTGTCAGAAAACTACTAACTATTCTATCTATTCTATTCATTAACTATTCTATCCCACTAGGGTAAATTTCTATCTTACTAGAGTTAAGCATACTGTTTCAAATTTAAGATAATATAAACCCAATGAAGTCAAAGAGATGATTAAATTAATATGTAATTAATATATATGATATTCATTAACTTAATTTTATAAGTAGCATGTTTTGAGATTCTGGTTCTATGAGGTTTATAAATTAATTACTGACTTACTTATGTTAGCAGCAACATAAAGTAAGCCAAATATATATAAACACTTTGCACTTCTGCTTTTGCAATATTAAATAAATGTAAAGGCATTACTGTGCTCTCTTTTTACTTTTACAAAAAATAAAAGAGAAAAACCACTTAAAACAAGAATAATTCTGATTCAGTCAAAAACGAAATAAATAGCAAAAAAAAAAATTCAAAATAACAGACCACTTCAAAATATTATCTATGGTTTGAACTCAATCAGGGCACTATTCACTGCTATGCTGAATTGTTGGAAAGGTTGTAGAAAAAAATCTCAGTACTTACTTGAGGGGCTTAGATAAAAATAATCAGAAGACTGACTCCTTACTGAGGCACCATGGAATCCACAGTTAGCTCCCTTAGCTTGTTTTGATAATTATGCTTGAAAAAGATTATTCTGCAAACTGGCAGCTTTACAATGATGGCACAACAAGGACAAAGGATACCTTAGGAGAGAATGAAATCCTATTTTTACCTCATTCATTGCAACACATTGCTATCCTGCTCCCTTATGTAATGGGGCAAGAAAACTAAGCAGCAAGACTGGAAAAGAAAATACTGATTCAGTATGGGAGGGCACAATAAGGAATACTTAGAAAACATGATATTTAGGAAAGATTTTTCTATACCATTTGAAACATGGTAGATTGTCTTGTCTAAGAAGAGTAGAAATTTGCTCATGTACTCTGCCTAACTCAATTCATTTGAGCCCAATAGAGAATTGTTCCTTTTTAGAAAGAACATTAGCTAGAGCTTAATCCAAACTCAGTTCTCTGTCTCATCTTCAGTATGACAGTACTTGCCATAAATAGCTCTAAATATTTGTGGCGTAAGTGGAAAAAATTTTCACAACTCTTCTTGGGCTATTTCTTCAATTTCTGTTGAATAAACAATACAAATTGTTTTGTAGACTTGTTTATCTACCATAGGCGTCAGTTCCCTATTTTATCTCATCTTTATGGGCTTCTTTATCAAGAGACCTTTACAAGCTCTGTAAAACCCACAATGCCACATCCAGTGCACTGAATTTAGAGATGTAAACCCTTGTTCCCTCTTTCACACTGTTGGTGCTTGCCACTTCTATTTGAGATTCTTGATAACCCAATGAACACTGTAGTCTTTTAAGCTTTCAAATAAATAATAAAATTTTCAATACAAAAGAAACTTTAGAATGCACTTTGCTCAAGCTTCTCAATTTTATAGATGAAATAAGATCCATTTTAGACAGATGACTTCACCCCAGTCACGCGATTAATTAGCAAAAAAAAAAAAAAGCTGTAACTGGGAACCCAGTTTTTAAACTAAACAATGTATTTTCTACTATATCATCTTGTCATTGTTTTTCCATTAATAATTACTTTAAGGTAGAATCCAGCCAAATATACTCAAGTTCAATATAAGTTCAATGCTTCTTGATTTAGAAATATAAAGTCTATTTTTAAAATGGTTATACTTTGTTACCAGATAGGTTGACAATATTTTTCAATGAATCTTAAAGATTACTTCAGAAATATACAACCAATATTTAATGGTACTACTTGATCTTGTAATTAAAAATTATTTTAGAAAAAGAACATATTTCAAGTCTTGAATTATTTCACTTTTTACAGGAATACGTGTTTTAATCCTAGATTATTCCTTGTTAACTAAAGTTGGCTCAAAATAATATGGAAAAGATAACATTCCCTTTTAGTTTTCTAAAACATGTCTGTCTACTTGTTGCATTCTTAGGGAGTATAATATTAAATATAATAGTATATAATCCTAAATTCTATAAATGTTGCTCTAATTCAATTAACATATGTAACTGGGCCAGGAGTGTAGCTCCACTGTGGTAGTGGGCTTGCCTAACACAAACAAAGACCTGGCTTTGAGCCTCGCCACCATAAGAAAAGAAAAACTAACATACACAATGTACTCATATGTATTTCAGAAATACATCAATGATATGGACAAATGCTACATTTCCAAAAATATCAAATCTTTGAGGTGTGATCATTTACTGTTCATGTCTAACACACTCAAGCTGCTGTTTTGAAATCTAACAAGACTGATTCTTTTAAAGAAGCAGATGTTTTCAAGTCTATCTCTGCTTGTTTATGTCCATATGTGTACATATAAAACTTGAAGCAATTTTAAAACTATAAGAAATCTTACCCTCATGGATTTCCCGAGAGTATGCTAATTATGAAGTTGTCCCAAATCCCAAAATATACTCTCTTCTACAGAAGTGCCTTTATACCTTGTAAATATGTACCGCAAGTGCACTTACAAAGCAGGCTCTCACCAGATAGATAAGTGATCAAATTTTTGGAGCAACACTAATGAAACATAAAACCTGTATGACAAAAGTGATGACTACTTCTTTATCTTGGTCCACAAATACTCTGTTTTCACAGAAAATAATGATCTTATCACAGAAAATGTCCACCAGAGCTGAATAAACAATGACCAGTATTTTTGTTCATACCCTTATTCAGCCCCTTTAGCCAAGGGCAGCTATTATTGTTCACTTATCTAAATTTTGGTTGTAGATAGTTTTGCTGAAAGTGCAAACTGAGCTCTCCTCTCTGCAGGGACACGTTTCTACGTCCTTGCCAGCCGTGACGTCCCATTCAGATGCACCAGGGCACCAGTCTTCCCTCAGTGCCCAAAGAGCAGCATAAATCCCATATGTGTGGAATTTCAGAAATGGACAAAGAAAGGACATATGAGTAAATCAATAACCAATGTTCCTGAGCCTCCATCCAAGAGTAGGGAATGTTAAACAGCATCTGGGCAACAAGGAGTGGGAAGACAGGCAGCATGTTTGAACAGAATGAGTAATGACACATAGGTAGAATTTTTCCTTTCTAAATAGACTATCAAGCATGTGGTCTATGATCCCATATCCTCAAAGGGAAGTTCAATGATTGTTGTATGTAGATTAAGGTACACTATTTTATATACTATTTTAAAATGCCCTGAGTTCTAATAAACAAGACTTTCACATAATATCCTCCTAAGATTAACAGTTTCTTTAGATTGTACAAGTGAGAAATTTGTTTAATGTAAGTGAGCAGGTATTGAGATTTGCCATGCTGTACCCAGCTCACCTGTTTAATATGAATTATGTAATGTACGAAGAGTGACATATTAAACCAGAATAATGACTGCCACAGAAAAGAATGCTTATACTAATAAATAAATACACAAAATCTTGTAGTCACATTCTCATTTTTAAGATAGCATTCCCATTAAATCCAAAAGCACCAGAAAGGAAGGATGCAGGGTCAGAGTATTTTCTTCTACCAGAACAATGAAAATGTTACCATGGAGGAACATTACAAATTACAACTGTGCTCACTCGAGTGCTATAATTAAAACTGTGTTAACATTTTGCCTGTAAAACAGATTTTTCAAGGGAGGTTGCACATTAACCATTATGGCTGGCTACAGAAATAGTGCATTTTTTCTTTGAAGAAGAATACTTCAATAGAATCAAGTCTGATGAGGTTCAAGATCATATATTCTCAGAAAAAAAACTGGCATATTTTATAAACAGTATTCAGCCTACCAGATGTGATAATATGATATGGTCTTCCTACTGTTTAAACTTTCATGAAGTTAATTGATAAATGCTCTGATTTTCACCTTTTACATAAAATTTATGCACTGATAATCATATTTTATACATATTGCAGGGCTCTAAAAGCAAAATCCTTGATACTGAACACATGTCTTACTCACAGATGAAAATAAAAATACATGACTAAAGGAACTTCATGCAAAGCACTCTAAGGCCTGTCACATTTAATTTCCAGATATTTAGGAAGGTAAATAAAAATTGACCTGCTTTACTTTGGTTCAGTCTCATAACACAAGAAGATTTTTTAAATGGTAAGTTATATATCCAGATGAAAAGAAAAGAAAGGAAAAGAGGTAAAGTTAGTATCTTATGATAGCTGTCCTTTCAAATTGAGCTGATGTTCAAAAGTCGGTAAAAAAAAAAAAAGAGCAGCATAAGGATGTGGATGGCACTGGCTAGACATTTAGCTTCTAAATGAATGAGTTGGAGAGTTGATGCATCTCTTTTGCCTCCTCTAGAATGTATGTAACCTAACGAACCATCCAAAATATTCCAAAGTAGAATCCTCCCAAATTCCTTAGGTGAGAGAGCAACTAAAATTAATCACTGTAGCTAGTACACAAACCACAGGTTTCAATAGCATAAATAATTTTTTACAGAGAAATAAAGTAAGGTTTTTGTCTATAATTCAGTACTCCGCAAAAGTATATTTACATGTGTGCATGTAAAGATTTGTGTGTATGTAGGATCCCATGCTGAGGATGGGTTACACCAGCTTCTTTCTTTCTGGGAATAATTGTGACCAAATTATAGTATCCAATCTAACTGATATCATCCCTTGTAAAAATAAAGCAATCTCAAAGAAAAAACATACATTTCAAATTTCTATGGTAACTGCTTTTAGGTACTATTTAAAATCCCAGATGATATCTTATATGTAAATATGAATACACAGTATACTGATGATACAAATTTGATCTCTGGACTGTCTTTAAATATGTGATGCCCACTATAGTGCAAACAAAACTTTTTAAATAGTAAGAATGTCCAACAAGACAATAAAACACAAATAGTATCACCCTTACCAATGATGGTGCAGGAGAAATGAAACTCATTCTTGGTTACTTCATATTTGATCAAACACATAAACAATTACAGAAATAACAGACTGTCACTGCCTTTCAATGGTCAGCCAAAAGACTATACTCATCGCTATAGCTGTCAGTGGATGAGACTGATTCAGAACATTACATGATTCTGGATTAATGCCATAAGATTCTAAATAATGTTAGTGCCCTTTATATTTCTATAACATGTTTCTACTGCATGTTAACAGAACTTTACATATGGTCAGTAAGACATTAACCTTATATTTTTGGAACAATTCTGAAAAATGAGAGGAAACCAATTTTGTTAACAGAAGAAAATCTTCTAGGCACTAGAGTGTCCTATACTATTTCACAACTACTTCATGTAATGAGGTTGCATTATCGGGGGGATGTCAGATGCAATCGACAGGGAAATCCTGATGTTTTCTTCTATCACTAACACATGTTCACCATGGTAAATGTGACACAATGAAAAAGAAGCAGGGCTGGATATCAAAATGTATTGTTTCTATAGCAATACATTTATGCTATCAGGAAAAACACACTGAGACTCATTTCCATCATCTGTAAAACAAAAAAGATTATTTCCCACATCATAGGGTTTATGAAGAGACTAGGTGACATAACATATATGAAACTACTTGAGAAACTATGACAGACAATACCTGGAAATATAACACCAAGAGATGGAGCAATTCCTCAATTCCATGATCCTTTCGAATTCATGACTATGTCATCACATTCAGACTATTTTTATACAAACCAGTATCATGTAAAATTGAAATAAATTTTGAGGTTAATGTCGATTATAAAATAATGTAGATTAATAAATAATGTAGATTATACAAATTTAATTATAAAAATATTATGCAGTATTAAGTACTTCACATATTGTAGGGTTATAATAAAAGCATGGTAGCACAACAGATTATAAACTACCCTTATTATGAGCCAACTTTCACAAAAATGAATTAAAGACTTCTAATCCAGTAATTTGCATTCTGTGCCTTGTGAAATCCCAAGTCAGATTAGCACAAATGACTGAATAAAAAGCATAAACTTAAATGTAGCTGTTCCTGCATAAGTGCCCAGTACAGTCTTTCCTTGAGTCTCCCATTGAAAATATGAATGTGTGTCCATATGAGTTCCCTTAAGTCTCAAAATCTCAACTCAACGTATATCATACGTATATATCATATATTATATATATATATATATATATATATATATATATATATATATATATATATGTCACCCAAAAATGTATACACACTTCAGGAAAAGAAAAATACAGTAGTATGATTTTTTTTTGTCAACAGATTGTGTTACCTTTATATAGGAACCCTGGAAGATGTCATGTATTGCAAAACACCCACTACACTGCTGTCCCTTAGAGAAGAAATTGAAAATGCATGTGTACAGATCTGAGTGACCACGGTTACCCAAACAGCAGTTCACTGTACTTATAAATGTCTGCAGGCTAATGGCCACCACTCTGTGCACCTCTTGCAATTACAGAGGCCAAAAGGAGCATGTTTATGATGTCTCAATAAATGCTGTATTAAAATATTTACCATATGCATTTCTTTTCCTGGAGTATATATACATTTTTCGCAGATTCTGTATTTAAGTATGTATGTATATTCACATACATGTGGTTTTAGAAAACTAAAATAATGACTATCTGAGTGGATTACTTATGTTCTTGTTTTGTTCTTCTGTAGGAAAATTACTGTTACCATGAGTCTTTCAGTTTTTTTATTCAATATTCAATTTTTTGAGTATTCACCATGTGCCAGGAATTTAACTGATGAGGATAGAAGATTCTAATCAGTACAGACACACTCTTTCTTATTTGCTATTCAACTGCAAGCTCCATTAATACTGTTAATACTATAAAACTCAAGGTTTATTCTTGCTCTCAAGAATCTTGATATTTCCCTATAAAACATATGCACGAATTTTGAATTCAAGGGTGAAAAATCCTACAAACTTCGAAGTTTCAGTTTTTTGTAGATAGAGTTCCAGGAAAATGCAAGACCATTTTTTTTTTCACATTGTCATTTCATTGGTATTTTCAATGGTGTGGACACATTTATAAATTTTATAGTTTTAAAAGAACTGATTAATTTGTAAACATGCCCTAGAGCATCCTGAGAGCACCATGCCTTTGAATATTTCTTTGTGAACTGATTTGCAAATGAGCCAAGAGCAGGCACATGTGCTCCAACCTGAAATTAAACCCTTAATAGTTATGACCGAATGGACCTCACAGGCCCAAGCAGCTGCCCCAGGTCACTGACAAAGAGGATCAAATCCCTCAAATAAGTGGTACCATGATGAATCTGGGTGTTCAGGAAATACCTAAGCTACACTTAAGAATTTAATGTTGGCAGTGTCCAAATTAAAAGAAAAGAATCCTCAAAGGTCACTTTAAACGGGATATATGAAGTACAGAGACTGGAGAGAGGAATCTGCCAAATGAAGCAGTAGAGTAAACACTGCCAGGGGCCAGACTGCCCTCTAAGGGGACGGAGGGTGGAGCAGGCACTGCGCTGGCTGCTGGGGCTGAGGAAGCAGAGCACTGTGTATGCTGCCAAGGATCGCGAAGGACCCTCACCAGTGACCACCTCTGCCATGTGAATTTCAATCTGGCTACTGATCTGTTAAAAGCATATTTCACACTTATATTCTCTAACTTCATTTTATCATAGTACAAATAACTGGGGAAGAATGAATACTCTATTCCCACCTTGCAATACCTTCAAGTACATAAAATATCTTTATTCACAAAATATACTTCTCATTACAATGTGCATAGTTTTTGAGGCCAGATAGACATTTCAGAGGAGAGTTAAGCCCCTAGTCTAATAAAATAGTATGGAGTATAAATGGACTATTAAAAATATGTAAATGTCAGATGAGTCTCCAAACAGAAATCAAGTATGTAAGAATGAAAACATCAGAAAATCTTGGAAAAGGTTTAGTCTTGATGACAGTGTGGCCTAGAGCTCATCTGTGCCCTTCATGTGAGGAATATTGGCAAGTGAAGAGATGGCCCCAAGATGGAGAACTAGTGGCTCAACAGTCAGAGAAGATTTGAAGAAAGAGGGACTACAATAGTTGAAGGAAGAAGTAGAAAGTAGTGTGGCTGGTATGAAAGTTCATCTGTGTGATAGGTGAGGGAAAGATCCTGTTTTAACTTAGTGGGCAATCTCTGAGTGCCTGCTCAATGAGGCAAATCTGGAGACATTGCGGATCTGATTCTCCACAGTGTGAGGAGGAAGAGTACGTGGACCTTTGAAGTTAGAGATGGAAGGACTGAAGAGGAAATAACCAGACCCAAGAACTAGACCCCGCCCTAGAAACATAATAATTCCCAGCATAGGCCAGGCAATGCAAAGCTGCTCTGAGCTGCTCAGAGGGACCCAGGAGGGGGCACAGTCTTGGTGGACTGAGTCCCTGTGAGAGCACAGCAGGGGACATGTCATGGAGAGCTAGGAGAACACAGCAAGTCATCTATCTTGGAGATAAGTTTTTCAAACTTCTACATAAAGGCTACACAGACTGGAGGTGGAAGCCAGTCAGGATAAGACCAGCACTGATTTGAAATCATCATATATTTGCCTTAAAAAGGAATGAACCTGCTAAAGTTCCATTAATTTACAAACATAATAGATCGATAAAGTAAAATCATTCATTGTCACTGATACCATAATTATAAAATTAAACCTTACACTATTTTTCTAAATACCAAAAAACTATTGACTGATTTGACTGACATGTTTCTCTCCTAATTCTCTTTGTATTTTCTACTGCTTAAGAATAAGACATAACTAATCAATAATGTTATGAACCATCCTTGAGGGTGATTATATCCATATTCTCAAATGAGCTAGACACAGATAATCTTCTGTGGTCAGTATGGTAAAGAACCAATGCAACAATTCTATTCTCATTTGTTTTAAGATAAACACTTTAAACAGCATTTCTGTGTAAATAAGGCCTAAATGAAAACAGTAACCAGATTCAAGGCTTTAATTCACTACTGGAGCCTTTTCAGGTGAGCCTGAATTATCACCTAATGACTTTCTTTACTATTCAAAAACAAATAGTTTTCTTTAAGAGCAAAAAGTAAATAATGTGAAAATAAAACACTTGAAGCAAAACTATAATCATTATTATGCTGTCATTTTAACATCTGGTCACTTAATTGTTTTACAATTGGTCCATGAAAAAATGTTCAAGGCTAAGTAGAATGTACCCCTGAAATGAGAGGAAATGAAGATAACACAAGCAAAACAAGCCGCAAGATGATTCTAGCTCCCAGACACTGACTACTTGAGGCCATTATATGCACAGCCTGGAGACAGAGATACTTTTTTTTCTTTTACTCTTTTCTAAAAGCTACACATATAAGAAGGATAAAATTCATTACCATATTAGTTACCTGTGGTAAAAACCATTATTAGGTGCCCAGATCATTCCTACGCTATACTTCAAATAGTTACCAGAGTAGGTACTGAATTTACACAAACTGAAATCTACACTTCTTAATAACCTTTGTACTTCTAGAGACAAACATCTGTCTCCATTTCTGCAGTCCTTCCCCCACATGCTTCCCAAGGAAGGACAAGGAGTAAGATGCTGTGCTTGGAAGCAGAAATGTGACACACTGCTCCAAGACAGGCTAGGAAGAGAAATATAAGGCAAATGGAGCCCACAGTTCATCTATGTGCCTATTTTGAATTTACCACATTTGCTGGATAGCTTAA
Organism: Hydrochoerus hydrochaeris; assembly: GCA_004027455.1. Classification (NCBI taxonomy): domain Eukaryota; kingdom Metazoa; phylum Chordata; class Mammalia; order Rodentia; family Hydrochaeridae; genus Hydrochoerus; species Hydrochoerus hydrochaeris. The sequence goes on from PVLA01001265.1 coordinate 78,769, forward strand.
GAAATGGTACAGAACTGTGTGAGTTGCTGTATTAGCAAACTGGCCAAAGTATCACTGTCGTTTATACTTCCCCACTGCACAATCAGAATGGAAACATTTGCTCTTTTGGAAGGCAGTGATAAGGATGGATTTTTTAAGTTTCCATTTTTAAGTGAAAATGAAAGAAAAATGCTCTTCTAGATGTGTTGTGCCTTTGAGCTCCATCTGAAAAAAAGAAAAAAAAGGCAGAGAAAACTGCTGTGAAGGTCACCGAGTGAAAGAACTTCCTCAGGGCACAGAATAAATTAAATCCCAAGGAAAAAATAAAATGTGATTTCCAGAGTGTGAGGCACAAACTCCAAATGACAATGATTGACAGCCAAACTATATCCGTGCAATATCCAAGACTGCACGTTCTCATTTACCTCAGTGTAGCCAGCAAGCGCCCATTAAACATCCGTCTGATGCCCAAATTAACCTTCTTGGCAAACTGAAAGAGGCACAAACTATCATAATCAACCTTTCATTATCACAGCAGCCTCTAGTTAAAGGGTCAGAATAATTGTGCCATCAGAGCCTTGATTGTTTTCAATCAACAGACGGCTGGAGTGACAGCTCGGTGATGGAGGAGTCTGATGAAACGGCACCAGGCCTAATCAGAGCAGATGAAAAGAAGGCATGATTGGTGCAAATGAACAGTCGTGCCTCTCCTTTTCATTTACAATCTGAAATTACTCTTAAATTTGTGGGGTTTTTTCCTCCCTTATGAGCACCACTGAAAGAATGTTTGACTTATTATGAGTTCTGACAGTGCAGAGTTATAAAACACAGGTAGGGTTATCAGCTGAGGCTTTAAGTGGGTATTCAGCATAATTCTAACAAATTCACTCTCGAAAAGCACAAAAATGACTAAAAAGGCTTCCAATGACCTAACCTCTCAGCGCTGTTTGATTAGCAGACCCGGTTATTCTGCTGGCATTCTAAATGATGAGAAGATAAAACCGAGGGCAGGAATACCCTGTAAATGTTTCTCTCAACCTCAGTGCTCTGTTTACTTCCATATTAGTTCCTCTGCCCAGATCCTTATAGTTCTTGAAGAAAAATAAGAACATTAAAAACATCAAAGGAGTTCATTCATCAGTAGGTGTGTGCCAAACAGAGAGCTGTTCTCAGTTAAGAACCTAAAGCTACACTGGGTACCATGAGGTAGGAAAGAATCACTAACTCAATGCTGACATTTAAAGGAATATTTATGAGGAGAGAAGGAATGTTCTGAGAGGGCAGGCTAAATGTGGCATAACAAGGATTTTGATAAAATTGAAATAGTACAGAATTCCATTTACATGGCTATTTTTGTCAATAAACTATAGTTACTAATATCCTTAAAAAGATTTAGTGATGAATGGAATATATACTTGTACTGTAGTGGCAAAAATAAGCATCTTCTATTTTCTTTTTGAATTTTAAAACCAACTAGTCAATCATGAGAACAGTGTGAGTTAAGTGAGTACATCAAACAAAGGAAAGCCTTTTCACTGCAAAGATTAATATGTATTTAATCTGACAGTCAGTCAGACAGAGACAGAGACAGAGAGGGAGGGGAAAGAGAGAGAATATGAGAACTACAGGGATTTCAGATTTTAGGGATTTTGATCTTTCTGATTTCAGTACTCAGGATTGTGCCTTTTGGGGTTATGATCGGAATCAGTGCAAAGCAGACAAGAGGGTGACTGATGGTATAGGATGCAGGATAGCTTTTAACTTCTCTACATGAACTTTTTACATAAAACTTAGGCCATTTTATTTGCTAAATTATGTGTTAAAATGATAAGATTAGGTTACATAATTAACAAAGTGAAAAGAACACTTCTTTAAAACAGACTGAATTTTCCATGGACTAGTTAGCAAATTCATTCTCTGAGAACTAGACCTCGATTTTTCACTACTAATGTGCTTAGAATGTATGAAGTTCTCATAGTTCTACTTATGTATATAGATGGATTTTGAGCAGAACATTGCCACATCTGTCTTAGGACTTTTTGTAACATTTCCAAGTTTTGTTTTGATGACAATTTTCAGAGGAAGACAGCTGACAATTGGTTTGAGCACATATTCCAAATCCATCGTTGCTCTCTACAATTTCTCAAGTGCCTGACATCTCTGACCAGTCACTTTACCTCTTGCACACTCACAGACACCTCCAGCAAGGCTTCCCAATGACACATCAGTTCCTGAGTAGTTCTTTCAGTATAACCTCTGTTTTTAAAGTATGATTTCTACTCAATGGCAGTTTGTGTATAGGTCAAATAGGGAGGTGTCATGGTTTATGTAGGTGGCCCTCAGGCCTCATGCGTTTGCATTGTGCATTTGTGATTGGTTCATTGTCCAGCACTTGGATTGATGGTGTCAGTGCTACACCAGCCTGGGGTGGAGCCAGCATACAATGCAATGGCTGGAGAAGGCATGTCTCTCTCTCTTGCCAGTTTCTGCCTTGCTGTTTGCAGCCGCCATGAACTGCGGCCCCGCCATGCCACCCTGCCTTGGAGCCAACTGAGTATGGATGGAAACCTCCAAAAACTGTAAGAAATAAACCTTTCCTTTCCCAACTTTGGGCATCAGGTATTTTGTCTCAGCGACAAGTAAAAAGTAACTAAGACAGGAGGTCTTTGGGATATTGACTGCATGGAAGGTTTAAAACAGAATTCCCCAGCTCGTTCAGAGTATAAAGTTGAAAGGTCAGTTTGAGTATAAGTCCCTACTCTAACTCCAAAACCAAAGAGGCATGGGATTGATCATTCTACAGCATGACATAGACCTCAACATTACCTAAATCTTAGGAGATGAGAAGACCTGGCAAGCCTAGTGGGTCAATCTTTGTTTACTTTATTGTTTACCCTTTACTGGATTTATATGAGGCTTTAATCCAAAGAGAACAAAGTCTCTAAAATGAGCAAAATGAAGATTCCCTTACAGTCCTTAGATCCAATGTCAATCTCACAGCCAAAGAAGGGCATGTTTAAGTTTGTCTGCCTCTTAACTAAGCATTGTCCTTTCTGGATGGAGAGCTTTGGTTTTACTTTCAGCTGTGAGTAATTTCCCATTGTGATTGGCTAACTTATAGTCAATTTAGTATAATTAATGCCAAATTACATTGTAATTCACAAATAATTACAAATTAAAAGCTATATTAAGAGCAAATGAATTAATCAAAATTAATATTATGTTCACTTGCTTTAAAGCGTAAATCAGATAGATCTTCCTAAAGCATTTAAACTTTAGCATACCATCCAACATTCCTTTAATTACCCGATTTTCTTGTGTGGTCAGAAGAAGTAGTGTATGGGCCTTTCTCATCAACAAGAACTCAAACAAAGATGGGTCCATTCAGCTTCCAGCACGCAGAGCTTTTGTGGCTACTGTTCTTGAAGCACAGGTAATATCTTTACCACTCACTGACTTGTAATATTTTTCATAAACAAAGTAGAATGATGTTAGAAATCTTTACTATCTACCTTTAGAATGCGTCAAAATCTTTTTGTTTCCTAAAAAAGATTTATGTTCTTGGCTATGCTTTCTCTACCAGAACATCATATCCACTTGCAGTCTTTCCCTACGCCACCTATGTGACACAAAGGAGGTGGCTGGACTAGGGCACAGAGCTTCACTGCGAGGATGCACACTGTATTACGGACACAAAAGAAATCTTAGAATTATCTTTATTGATGACTGCTGCCACCAATTAGTATCTTAGAGTAGCCACTTTCCTGGGTGTGCTGAGTTCAAATGTTGTTTATTACTTGTAAACAAAGCCTTGAAGGCAGAGAAGAAGCAGCAATGTGAAAGGATATCAGTATTCAACAATAAATGCTGAGGCTTTTCCAGATATCTCTTTTGAACATAACTAATTCTAGAGCCTCTGGACCACTCTATAAAGAAGTTTAGAGCTTCTCTGTTAGATATCTGGACCAATAAATCTATGGTTAGATATGATCAAGTAACATGGCCACTATGGTCACTTAGCTGGCCTGATATTGCAAGACCTGGGTCTACAAGTTCATTTGTAGCAGAAAAAGGCTAACATTTATCAGTGTCGATAAATTAATATTTTCTCTTAATTACTATATATAAGCCATCACCTAAATATCCATTTCTGCTACATGAATTTCTAAATTTTCAATATATTGGGCATAAAATGAAGATGTAATGATTAATTATTTCCATTCCTTTCATTCAATTTCTAGTTTCAGATAGGAACAACAGCCTGCAATTTCCACACTGTATCACTGCAACAGAAATAAAGACACTCTGGGTTCTCTCTTACGTTGATTTAAATCTCCTGGTAGGATTTTAAAATGATTTCCCCTTATCAGTTTTCATTTCCTGCTTTACATTCCTTATACTCAGTAGGAATGAAAGATTTCTTCCTCCCACTGCTAGAATTCTCTATCCATTCTTCTTCCTCTATCCATCTAGAGCTCCATTCTTCTAAGTTCTGATCAAAACAGCAGACCCTCACTTAGTAACACTTTCCTGTGATACTTTTATTGGGGTCATTTTTGCAGCTTCACACAAGGTTATATAGTAGGTGAAAATGAAAACTGGCAATATATTAAAAATGTCTACTGCTGATTCACTCACGATAGAGTAATGTATAAAAACTTCTAGCTTAGAAGATGTATAAGGTACTCTGAAGTCCTGGGGTTTTTTAGGGATTTTAGGGTTTTCAAAAGAACACAGTGAGCCTCTATATTGGTAAGTGGGTCAATCATGGAAGTTCTATGAGCTACAATTTTCCCAGTAAAGTTTGGGTAAAACTTCCCTCATCAACTTTGACAAAGCTGATGAGAGACTCAAATGAAGTATGTGGAAAAAATGTTTTAAAATATGAAGCTCTCTAGGCTTGTAAAGAATTATTATTGCTGTTATTATTGATAGACTTCTGTGCCTAGCCTCAGGGTTTCTACTCATATATAGCTTATGGTTGGGTTTTATTTTTAAGTCTCTGATAACCCAGGTAGCAGCTATATTACTGCAGGCCACCAATGCATAAGTAATATTCTCCAGTCATCTTTTTCCTTCTCACAGCAGCAACAACAAAAATATCAGTCTGGAAACAACATGAATCACAATGAAAATTAGAAGCAGAGAACATAAATATGTCATATCTCATAAATCACCTTGTTCTGTTGTGCTTGTTCTTTAAAAAGAAAAAGAAACTGTTAACTCACAGGAACAGCAGCACATGAATATAAGTTGGGTCTTCTGTAATTTCTGATAATCACTGCCCCTCACAGCTACTTGACAATGCATAGCTCTAGTGCTGGGGATTAGCTGGAGCAAAGTCCCTCTGAAATGAATGTGTCGTGTGTCTCACAAAGACATAGAGGCCAGACAAACAACAGCAAAGCCACTAGTCAAGCTACTCAGGATGAATCCTCAAAGAGGAATTAGCTGAATAGAGAAGGGGGAGTGACTGAAAACATACTCTGGCAGCTTCAAGCACCAATCCCTGAAATAGCAGCATTACTCAGCATCCAGCTGGGGCCCCTTAGAATATGAAACATCCTGGGGGAAGCACTATTTTGGGATGCAAAGGAGCCACTGTTTATTCTCTTCACTAATATCTAATAAGAAGGAAATGCAGATATTCTCATCACATTTGTACAAAAGGAACTTTAGAAGTTTCAGGAAGAAAACTGAGCAAAAGTTACAGATTTGATTAGCTTAATGTATGATAAGTTTAAAAAAACAGAATGAGATATCATGAAGATGCCCTGAAAATGTCTATCTAGAAAAAAATATAATAAAGCTGCTACAATGCATATATGAAGTAGAATTGAGGAAAAGCACAAACATGATGAAAGATTAAAATTTTGTCTGTGGATCAGAGTTCTTAGTCCATAATATTTTATTCCATTTCTAGTTGTCAAATTCCATGTAGTATTAAAAATGTGAACACTATCCATAAAATTTTTTGGTTAAATAATCATCCGGTTTGATTTTTATGACTTGGACTATATCGCATGGATTGACAAAGTTATGTAAAGTTATTTAGAGAGTACATATACAAATAAGAGCTCACAATGAGCAAGGCCCTAAAGAAAAGTCAAAGGGACACTGGTGACATGGAAATGCCCAAACATTTCATTTCCCAGTGTCACATCATTTCAACCTGTCTGAAACTGGCAAAGAAATCCTTACACTGTTTGGCACAAGTCAGGACCAACTTGGAGGGTATCAGGCATCGTGGGAACATAGCAACAAGAAAACTACACATCAGACTTTTGAAGAAGCACTGAAAGTGGACCTGTTGGGCCTTTCCATTCCTGGCTGCCAGTACCCGTACTACAGCAGGCAACAATACTCAATAACCATGTTTGGGCAGAGTAGGTGCATGTAACTATTCAGAATGAATGAATGAGGCATATGACACAGAACACAGAAGTATCAAGATGGCCCAGACACAGAGATAGTGAGAGTGACAATTATCCTTTCAATTTGTGGAAACTACACCAGGTAAATACAATGATCAAGTACTTCCTAATTTCTTTAGAGACACAGGTTTAATTTGATGCACTTTGAGTCATCACTCTTTAGTGAACTGAAAAGCTATGGACCAAAGTGGAGAGAACCTAAGAATTAGAGGCCACAAATTTTATTTCTAGCTTTGTTATCTCAGTTTCTGCATTTGTGTTATTGGAGAAGAAAGGAAAAATAAATGCAAAAGCATTCTCAAAACTCTGATATGTATTCAAATCAGAAGTATTACAATAATATTATTTGACATTTAACACTGTTTGATGCCCTTGCTTCTCCCTGCCCCAGAGGTACAATTGGATCAAATTACCATCTAAGAGATAAAAGATGAAAGCTGAGTGCATCACTAATGTCCTCTATGTTCCAACTATAAAGAGAAAGTAGCTTTTTGTTTGGGTTTACCTTCTAGGATTACTTTTGTGGAAAAAGATTAAACTGTAACATGGCTGATTTTGTGGTATAGATAGAAGCTCTAGAGAAGCTTGTTAGAAAAACCATTGCATTTGAAGTTGCTGACTGTGACTTGCAGAGAAATAAAATGAGTATGTTATTAACAATATAATTATGAAGGAAAATTACCAGCAAAAATATAAGGAAAAAGCAGTCTTTAAAAAAACCAAACTCATCTTATAAACTACTGCCCCTAGAATAAGTACAATTTTATGCAGAAATAACAGTATATTTTATTATCCATTCAGTACATTTTAATCTGAAAACTTTATTATTTTTATTTATTATTTATGGAGTACAGGAAAACAATATATAGCAGCATATGACACATACTATAGGCAGCCTCTGCCTTTGGGAGTATATAATCAAAGATAAAAAGAAACAGGATTATCTCATAGTTGTAAAACAGATGACATAGTCCCCCCTTGCCATATCACAATGAGACATTACTACAATAAAGTAAACTCTCTGCTCAGTCTGCCCTTGTTTGACACACTCACGTTAATGTGACCAATTAATTGTTTGTTCTTAGTATCCACTTAAGTTCAGGCAAAATATAGACTCAAAATATAATTAGGTGGTACCCTCAAATCCAAAGGAAGGCAAAAAAAGAAAGCATTGGTAAAATCTCAAGGTTAACAAAGAAAATACAGTCCTCACCAATATAGTAAGTCCTCCCCACTAAAACTAGAAAACCATAAAGTAATAGTTAAAGGAAAACAAAAAAAATTCTATATTCAGAAATGAAAGTGAAATAAATCTCTCTAACTCAATACTTGATATTTTGTAGAGCTTTTTAGGGACTCGGCTACCACCACAATGCCTAGGACATAACAGGTACTCGAGAAATATTCGCTTTTGTCTTCATAAGCCATCTTTGTCCATTAAAATAGCTTTTTGCTTTTGCTATTTCAGAGATGAACTAACAATTCACAGAAATGTATTAGTGATTTAAAACCACAAGTGAGGCCTGGAAGAGAAAACTGGAGTTAGCAAACTCGTCCTCTGCCTTCCACTCCATCCTGGCTTAGGGCACTTTAGTTGGTCCTTGAGAGATTCTAATGGGAAGATTGCAATACCTTCTTCTAGGTTAGTTTACCTAACAATTTATGTTATATTCAGACTTTTTTCTATAAACTAACTCTCATGGTACAGGAATCTCGCTTAAAACAGGCCTATTATATTGGAGTGGTATCGAATTATTTAATTATATCATTACAAGTTTTTTTTTAAATGAAAAATTGTCATGGTTTGAATTTATTCTAAACTACCTAATTGGCATATTGGGATTGTATATATTCCAGGTGTACAACATGGTGAATTGATATGCATATACACTGTATAATGATTATCACAGTCAAATTAGTGAACACATTTAGTACCACTCCAGTACCCCAGGGCTTGTGCATCTCATAAGTGAATGTTCTGTGCCCTTTGGCCATTATCTCCTCATTTCTCCCATCCTCTGGCCCCTTATGGCAGGATCCTGGCTCCGTAGTCTAAAATAGATGTTGAGGCTAACAGAGATATTTAATAGGACCCTATTAAAATAAAGTTCAAAGTTACAGCTAACCTTGAAAGCATATTACAACTGGAGGAGATCTGCTAGGTCACAAAGATGAGGACCTCGGCACCACACTACTTCTCTGCCTGATTTGCTTATTCTCTTCTCCTCTTTCTTTGAATCCAGAAACCAGTATCGTGTTTGGAACCTGAGAAACTACCGGCCTTGAAACATAAAACTCAACTGTTGAGCTGCATTGAACTGAATTTAAAAACAAATAATTTTGTGGGACCACTCCCTTTTAAAATTATTTTATTTTGAGACAGGGTCTCACTAAGGCACTAGTATGCCAATGCTAGCCTAGAACTTATGGTTCCTCTGCCTCAGCCTCCCAGAGTGATGGGATTATAGGTATGCTCTATCATATTCAGCTAAAAAACATTATTTTGAGAGAATAAAAATGTCATTATGCATCAGATATGTGATTCTGGCATAAATCTCTATGTTACCTCTGAATACAGAGTAAAAGTTTATCAACAGTCCAAGTGGTTCCAGGTTATGGAAAAAGTGGGGGGGGTGGTGGAAATGTCTAGGAGGGACCAAAAAGCCCCCTGTGAGAAAAGAGACAAAGTTTAAAAAGGTTATATTAAAAAAAAAAAGAGCAGGTATAAGCTATGATCTTGGCAGGATTTCACAGATTCACAGATCCACAGAATGGTTTCTGTAGCTGGTAGCACATTTTTCAAGGAAAGGGACTGGGTAACGACTATCAGGAAAAGATAAAAAGAGTTTGTTCTGAAAGGACAATTTAAAGGTTCTTATGACAGCTCTTCAGAGCCAGACTGTGTGAAGTCTGGTGAATAATGAAAATTAGACCTTTCACCAAAAAAGGTACTGTCTCAGATTACATTATCAGTACATAGTAGAACAGCCACCTGGGTAAACGTGTGTGTGCGTTCACTGTGCTCTCACCTAAGTTATGGGTTGCACATATTAATCAAATAGCATCACCCTGCCATCCGCTTTTCCATTACCTGTCCTACTTTGTGCCAATTTCCTTTCTCCTCCCCAACACCCCTTGCTTCACTGTTCTTCTTTAAGACATGGGATGGGGATTTGTCAAAGTCAATGAGCACTTTATTACAGAGAGAACGTTGTGTAATGAACAATTCACCAATTTAATGAGATTCTGTAGATCTGTCTCCAGCCTGTCCATCAAGTTTCACTTCTATAAAGCACCCTGACACTAATCCCCTGGCATACCCAATCTTCACCCTGGGCTGAATATTAGATTCTTCCATGGTATATTGCATTACTAGTATAACCTCAGCAAAAATGATGAACTTAACTATACTTGAGGCAATATAGCTGGTCTGATTTGATTTTTCTCTATTGAGTTGAGTATGAGGGAATTACTTATTTACTAAGATAAAGCAAAAACAGTTTCTTATTGCCAGCTGAATGCCTAAATTGATAATACTCATGTGAGTCTTTTAATTCTTTCTTGAGGATCAGGTCTTTAAAAGAAAAAAAGCTATTGCCTGCAGCAGAAGCCAGTTTTTAAATTTTACATTATAACATTAGTAACCTTAAGAGAGGCAATTATGATAACTCTTAAATGGACAGTGTAGAATTTCCTTGACACTCAGACATCTACACCTTCTTGTGGATTGCTGGCAGTGCCTTCAACCACACCACAGTAAGAGAAAAATGCCACACAGAGGCTCAAAACTCAATTAATTTAGAAAAAGCTAAGTGCAGAATCCATTGCAAGTCTTTCTTTTTCTACTAGATAGCAAAGAAAAATTTTCTGCTTTCCAAATTGAATTGATGCCATAGTAAACTGATAAATTATGTCATAAGGGAGAGGTGGACATCTCTGAAATCCCTATCAAAATTACTTCATCACCAGTATATATTTTCAACTTCGTCAATACATTTCCAGAAAAACTCAACAGAAAAATCATGACTTTTTTAAAAAAAAAATCACAATATGGAATAGTGGGGGAATGGGCCAGGTGCTTACAGTCATGGATTTGAAGGCTGGTTTGCCTCTGTAATTCTCAGTCAGACACTGACACCTTATTTTGCTCATCTGGAAAATGGTGATGCTAAGTCATTGGGGCGGGGGGCTGTTGTGCTAATAGGTTACTCCAGTTTCAAAGAGCCTGTGCCTAGTAAGATCTTAAGTATGCTGTAGGCCTTATTATTCTCAAAAACAAAGAGAGAGGTTTCAGACTGAAGAGAGGGGGTTGGAGAGGGAGAAGAGGAGAGACAGAGGAGGAAGGAAGGAATAATGAAAGGGAAGGAGGAAGGATTATCTCTAGAGTCAGATGCTGGGTAGTTAATACATATGATTCAGTTGGGGACCAAAATTACAGTACTCCTTGAATATACTGGATATCAGAAATTTACTGTCTCGCTTTACCAATGGAGCACTTGAAATTTCTATTTATATTCTGCATATAGCTATTGTTCAAATGATCATAAAATCCTGAAGGCAGAGCACTGCAGAGGTAACAAAATGGCTGGTGACTGTTTCAGACAGCGCGACCAATAATGTTAGAGGATGGGGAAGATGGGTTCTGACTATTTCCCAAGGACATTAGGCACATAATTCAAGGATGGTCACTGGGGATGAGCAGAGGGGATCTAAACTGAATAATCAACTTCCAAACACAAATCATCCTCCTGTCCCCTAGATAAAGCAATGACACAATGCAAAAAGAATGCAATGTAAGACAAAAAGGCAGGGCTTAGGAAAACAGCAATGAATACAGAATGAACTGAGGAGGGACATTTTTCCCACCCCAGTGCAAGAAAAGCATTATTTCAGTCAAGGTCCAAGTTGGTCTCTACTGCCAGCAAGAAATGTTTCTGAATTGTTTACACTAAAACCCAGAATTTATTCTGATTCCACTCAAACCGAATATGCATAAACATCACTATAAAATTCATTTTTTCCTGATATCATTTAAGAAATGATTATTTTCCAAGGAAAACAATCTCTTCACTTTTTCTGCTGTGACCAGGTCAGAGCTTTGGCAGCCAGCAGGTAAACTCACCTGCTGTCTCCTGAGTTCAGAGGCACAGTCAGCCAAGACCTTTCCAGCTGGCTTTTTCTTTTTCTTTTTTTTTTTTTAATTTTAAAAAGAATAAAACAAAACAAAGAAAACCAAGCCAAAACAGAACAAAATAGATCAGGGTAAAACAATGCAAATAACACAGGGCTTCAAGACAATAGGAAATCAACAGTGGCTACCATAATGTCTCTTGTTTTCTTTGAAATAGTTGCCCATACTTTCACTCACAATAAGTTAATACAAAATAAAATAGTATAAAAGCAATCAAAACAAAAGAATGAGAGCCTTACAGGTCTTCAAAACCAGACAATAGGAAATCAACAATGGCTATCATACTGTCTCTTGTTTTCTTCAAAATAGCTGTCCATTACTTCACACATACTTAAATCAAATAATTGAAAACAGACTAAAACCAGTCAAAACCAACATCATGGTAGCCATTGCTGATTTTCTATCATTTTGTTCTGAAGTCTAATAGCTGGCATTTTCAAGTCATGTACCCATGAAGGGTGCAGGGCTTCTAAAACGTCAACCACAGGTAAGATAACGCTACTGTTTCTCCACTCTTGAGCATCTAGTCACGTCAGGCCTTCTTGGTGTCAACAGGGGCCCCTTACCTGCCAGATCTGTGCCTCACTCAGTGAGGTGAGCCGGTCACTCTTCAGGACCTCCTGCAGCAGGCAATAAGGAAGTGTTAGCACATCTTCTGGGCGGCTCTTCAGGAGTTCAGAGAGATGCTTCACTAAGAAATCGACCACTGCCTTCTCCAACAAAGTGAGGTTAAAGAGGTCAGCAAGTCTGTACAGATCCAAGTAATTAAAGCTGTTTAATTCCTGGATAAAAAAGTGGGAAAATAAAAGATCTCTTAGAAATCAATCCAAGAAAGAGCAGACACCAAATTCAGATTTACTCAATAAGATTTTCATGATAGAGAATGGGGTGGAAGAACGTAACTGTTAATATATATTTTTTACAAGAATGTCAGTTATAAGTACCAGCACAGAAAACTACTGCTATTCTAGAATTCATAAATTTTCTTCACTTTACCCCTCTTGAAATCTATATATTTAGATATTGTTAAAAGGGGACTTACGAAAGAGCTAAAATGTTACTTTGCAACCTTGTAGAAGTGTTTTACCAATGCAGACAACTGACTTTCTATCCCTGCCATGTTCTACAGCTCTCTTTTTCTACTAAAGGTAATGTAAGGGCAGGTTGACTGGAACTCATGAGTAAATGACAAAGCTATATGAAGACAGACTAATTTTGTTCTTTTTCTACAATTTCAGACTAAGTCTAGTTTTAAGTAAAATAACTTATCCTGACTCAATGAAATTAAAACACAGATTTTCACATGTAAAGTTTTGGGAAATAGGGTAATTTCACAAAAAAGACTACTGTCCTGAATATTTCTACATTAAATCCACCTAAAGTAGATGATTTATAATTATTCTTGGCTCTTCTTCTCTCTTTCCTCCTCCTCTTCTTCCTCCTCCTCCTCCTCTTCTTCCTCCTCCTCCTCCTCCTCCTCCTCCTCCTCCTCCTCCTCCTCCTCCTCCTCCTCCTCCTCCTGCTCCTCCTCCTCCTCCTTTTTCTTCTTCTTCTTCTTCCTCTCTCTCTCTCTCTCTCAGCCTCAAGTGCTGATACCACCAGTGGCATTCTCTTTCATCTTTTCAAACAATTTCTATAGTGGTAGCTCCATTTGGGGAGATTTTACCTATCTCCCAAGTTCCAAAGTCATAGTCAGGGCTCTATGATAGTAATAGTAACAGAACTGTTGCCTATTTTAAGTAGAATGGGCCATGCCCTAGTTTCACCTCATTTTTCCCTTATAATTATTAATATATAAGCAATATGTCACAACAATATAAGGAATGCAAGATGCCACCAAATAGCTATTTTACTCTACTGACCTATTTAAGTAATTTCAAGCTATTTTCCTTATTTCCTAGTTATCTAAAAGTACCAGGGATGGGGGAAGACAGGAAGGAGAGGAGAATTGAGCAGAGAAAAAGATCAAGATATGGTATGTATTTATACCAATACTACACTATGAATATATTCATTATGTATGGCAAATATATACTAATAAAAATTTTAAAATGGGACTCTCTCTAAAAAATCTTAATTTATTTTAATATGTACTTGTAATATATGAGACATTAAACATGTTCTAACCTATGGTGCTCCATATGGCAGCCTCTAACCAAGGGTGACTATTGTGCATTTGAAATGTGGCTACTCAAAATGAAATGTGCTATAAATCAAGTGAAAAGAATAAGAAAAATAAAATGAAAAATATCTCAATAATTTTTGTACTAATCATATGTTTAAATGACACTATTCTGGTTATATTGAATTAAACTTATCATCATTAATTTCACCTTTTTGTTTTTATGGAAACTACAAAAATTTTTAAACTACATGTACGAAAATTCCATTATATTTCTGTTGGATGGTGAGTGCTGTTCTAAATAATAAAATTCATAACAAAAATTATAAAAACAACTTAGTGTATCAGCAGCAGTATCACTATAGATATATGATTATAATTTTCTATTTTGGATTTTAAATCTTTTGGTGGGAGATGAAACTCAATATTTATTTCTATGTCTATCTATCTTGTCTGTCTATCTATCTATGTGTGTATATATATATTTTTTCTTTTTTTTTTTTTTTTGGTACTAGGAATTGAACTCAGGACCTTGTGCTTTCCAGGCAGTGCTGTGCCACTGAGCTAAATCTCCTCTAATTATATTCCTAATAGGAGTCAAGATAGATGACTTTGGAAACCAACCATAATATTTTGGTCCTTAGTTGCTCTATTTTCTAAAACAACTAAAAAGTAATAAATAATTATCATAAAATAAATTTTTATAACAGATAAACCCTAAAATACACTACAATTGAAATGTACAAAGGTCCACTCATAGGTGTTCAGTTAAGATAGCTTGGCTTATCATTCATCAGATTTTATCAAAGAAATACAGAAGTTGTCTCTAATACTAATTTCTTAAGTAATGTTTAAACTGTTTACTAAATCTTATGCTTAGTAAATTCTACCATAGGAGGTAAAAATGACTAATTCCTCACATGGAGCTTCCACCCTGTACACAGGCCCATCTCTTGGGATGACTATGTTGTTTCTGGCAAATACATCTACGAAGTAAGTGCCCTGAATACTGCTCTGGTACACCGCTAACCCATTCTGCAGTACCCCAGAAGCCTGGCGGGAGCCAGTGCCTTGGGAGTGCTGCAGAGACTTCCCAGGGGGTGCCCAGGGTTCTGAGGCAGCCTGAGTGCCGGAGCTGCAGAGGTGGCTGTGAGCAGATGAAAGCTCCAAGCACTGCAAAGCAAAAGGTGTTGGGCATGGGATGAGGGGAAAATATTTTTCCTCACCTGTTCTGCTGCCAAAAGGGCACGTACAATTACAAGAATGGAGTGAATTATACAGTAGTAATTAAATTCTACTGAGCTTCTTTTATACCTATGTGGAGATTCTGGGTCTTTTCCAATTAGAAGTGTACAACTTAAATGCAGGTCAGTTCAGAATTACGGTGAACCAAAATTATTTAAATGGGGGTCTTATTCTGTTTCTTTTGAAGATTACAGTTTAAAACTTTCCAAGTTCTTTTCATTTTCTCAGGATATCATATCCGTAACCCAAAGTCCACTCTAACAAAGCAGATGAGCTGAGAATGGAGAAGGCTCAGTGAATACATCCCGGCGGCTGACGGAAAAGCAATGAGGACGGAACTGACACTTAACGTTTATGTTGAAAGAAACATCAGTGATAAGGGAAGAATGCTCCCAACCCACCCTTGTTCATTTCTCCACTTTCCTCCCTTAAAAGCAAAGAGTTCCAGATGACTAGGATTGGAAGCCCCATTCAATCCAGCTATTCCCCTCCTGGGTATTTTCCCCAAAGAACTGAAAAGTTCGTATCACAGTGATATATGTGCACCCATGTTCATAGCCGCACAATTTGTGATAGCTAAATCCTGGAAACAACCAAGATGCCCATCAACTGCAGAGTGGATGAAAAAGATGTGGCATTTTTATACAATGGAATATTACTCAGCTTTAAAAAAAAAGATGATCTTGAGGCCTTCATCGGCAAATGGAGACAACTTGAGACTATCCTCATTAGTGAAATAAATAAGAATCACATTTATAAATATCATATTGTGTCTCTAGTGTAAAAAGTAAATAAGAACTACAAGAGTAATAAAACCAAAATGTATAATTGCTATTGTGAAAAAGAGAGGAAAAGAAAGTGCTCTAAGGGATATAACTTGCATGTGTGTTTGAGTGTGTAAAATAGATGAACATATTGCTGAATCTTTGTTGGGTCTTTGAGCAGAACTGTTTGTAGTCTGACTGCTTGAATATTTACTATGTACCCTTTAACTTTGTAACCTGAACAACTACATCCAGGATGACAGTACATAATTTATAAATTACTGATTTCATAGTGGGGCTTTTTCTCATTTTCCTTTTTCTTTCTTTCTTTTAGAATTCTGTATTGTTGCTACCCTTTTTTCTGTTTTGCTTTTTTCTTCTCTTTAAATAAAACTTTGAAAATGTATAATTGCTATTGTAAAAAAAGAGGAAATAGGAAGTGCTATAAAAGATATAGCTGCATGTAAGTTTAGATGTGTGGGATTGATGACCATATTTCTAGGTTCTTGTTGGATTGTTGAACAGATCTGTTTGCACTCTCACTGCTTTAGTGTCCACTCTGTGTGTTTAATTCTGTAATTTGAATAACTATTTCTAAAAGAACAATATGTAATTTATCAACTAGTGATTTCTTACTGTTTATCTTTTCTTGAAATTCTGTAATATTTCTACCTTTTTCCTGTTTTTTTTCTCTTTAAATTAAAAAAAAAAAGCAAAGAGTTCCCCAAAGTGTAGTTCTGTCTAGATAAGTCACAAGTCCCGCTCCCCTTGCCATACGCAGTTTGTATCTCAACAGTCAAACTGTATAAATGAGGGAGTGGAGGGGAAAAGAGCTCCCACCCTCCCACAGCCGTGACACCACAGCACACATTCTTCTTACTGAGACAGAAGGGCTCTGTGAGCTTTAGCAAAATCATCATTACTTTGTCCTTTCGATTAAGGACATGTGTAAACAAAATAAGCACTGATAAAGCTACTTTTAAGGATTTCCATTAATGTGATGAGAGTGGGAAGCAATGGCAAAATTGCAATAAATGTCCACAATACTACAGTATTGTGGGATGAAGAAAAAAAAAAACACTGCTGTTTTGTTAGAGTGCCATTATGTTTCTGGTTATAAAAAGTAACAAATGTTCATTTCATAAAATTCAGGACATACAAAGTATAGAAAAGAAAACAAAAATCATTCATAATTTTACCATGCAGAGATAATCACTATTAATGTTGTTGTACGTGTACTTCTACACTTTAAAAAAAGAAGTCCTTTTTATGTCAAAGAAAGAATAATTGCATTCCAGGCAGAACAAACTAGCAGCCACCACAGGCACTCAGAGCAGCTCAGGCTGGCAGCAAAGAGCAAGGCCCATGGAGTCAAGGAGATTTTGTCAAATCCAGCTCTGACACCTACTGTTGGCATAAATCTTGGGTCAACCATTGAATCTCATTATTCTCCACTTATAAAATGGAAAACTCAACCAACTCCTAAAATCACCATGGGGCTAATATGTGAAAAGAACTTACACAGCATTTTGTCACAGGGAAAGAATACAGCAGATTTCAGTAGGGGGAAACAAGAATAGCAAAGTTTATGTGAGTGCTATTTTCTATCCATAAACCAGGATTCATCATGGATGCAAGGAGACCAAAATGAAGAATGTGATCCCTTTAGACATCCAATGGTGCACATCCAATGGTGCATCGAGTGGGGGGGGGGAGATGACCAAAGCAAAAACCAGAGAATTTAGTTAAAAATTAATTGCTTGCTAATGCTTCCCACATCTGTATTGTTAACTCAAGCTTTTCTGCTAAATAATGAATTCATCTGCCCAACTGCAAGAGGGTATCTTTTGGATATGCCCATAGCTACACTCATCATGTCCAGAGTGAACCTATTCTACATTTTCTATATCCTCTTTCTTAGAGAATTACCACACCTAGTCATTCACACCTGAACTCCAAAGCTGACTCATATTATTCTCTTGTATCTGGCCAATCTCCCAGGCCTGCCTGTGTCCCCCTATTTATTTATTTAGTCCCTCGATAACTCTTGTCTAGACTTCCTGTAACAGTGTCATAAATTACTATTTCTACCTCCAGTTTCATATTCTTAATTCTCTCTCTTTTTTTTAATATTGAGCATCTTTGTCTTGCTTACAAGACAAAGTCAAACTTCATGACACTGCATACCCTTCCATGTCTCTGCTGATCTCACCCTGTGGTGTTACAACCCTGTCCACTCTGGACTGTCTCCAGCTATGGCAGCTACCTACACATTCACATCAGGTGTTTGAATGATGGCAGGAATTAGCAATACCTAGCAAAAAAAATCGGTAAGCCCCAGGCTTTGTGGTATGAACAGTATCTTGGAACAGGAAGCCAAATGATAAATATTTTTAAGAACTTAAAAATGAAACTTATAACTGAGGTAAAGATTACAAAGAGTAGATTTATAAATACATGAGCACTCATAATAGGGAATGTGACCAAGAATGAAAGTTACTAAAGGTTTATCTGAGAAGTTGTACAGAACCAAAAAAAAAAAAAAAAAAACAGATAATAATTTGGTAGAGGTCAGGGTGAGTATGTATACCTATATTTTTTTTTACTTCTATATTTTTGATGCTTTATCACCTAAGTTCTCACTGACTTAGGAGAGACTATCGCTCCTAAGGATGACAATTCTTAAAAATAACGAACCACCAGAAACAATATTTTGAATTATTTCCTCAATCTGCCTCCTACACTTTAGGAGATACTGCTTCTCTCCTTGTAATCCAGGGCTAAAAACCAGACAGCTATAGAGAGCCTCTCTACAGCAGAGCCCACGGAAACCATGCAAACCAGCCCTATGTAAGCCTGCCTATCCTCCACTCCACTTCCTTACTGGAGAAACCACAAAAAAGGCTCTCGGTCATTTCCCCCTCATTCCCTATGACTCCTGACTAACCCCAGGTCTGCCTGTTCCCCCTTCCTAGGAACTGAAAACTGTCTCTTAAATAGCAATTGCCTCTTGCCCTATTGGCTTCATGATAACTGAATAATAAAGCCTACATTTTAAAACAAAATGTTAGTGACACTGCAGGAAGACTTTTCTGAACAGAAAGAGCTGCATGAGCAACATTCATGTGAATGAGGAACCCTGTTTGCACTGTTCTGTCTGATCATCTCATCTAGTCATCCCCCTTTCTCTCTCTGTCAGCCCGCTTCATTACTCCACTTTATCTGCTTTCAGCATTTATCACCATCTGTAATTATCTTCTGCATTTGTGTTTGTTTATAATGTCTCTCTTCCCCTAGCTCCCAGTAAGTTAGTTCTATGGAAGAAAGGACCTGTCTGCTTTGTTTACTGTTATACATATTCCAAAGGCCTACAGCAGTGCTGGGTACATGGTAGGAGCTAAAGCCACACTTGCTGAATGAATGAACCATTTCATCCTTTCTTTGGCTCAGGTCAAATTGACATCTCCTTTGTGCATACACTCTGCCCCCTGCAGATTTCTAACAAGAACTTGAAGCACCCTTTGACTATAGATCCATGTCCTCTTCCAAATCTAAGCTCCTTGGTAGCAAGGATTATGTATCACTCTTCACGTGTCCTTGGAATCTAGAAAGGAACAGATGTTCAATACATGTGGGTTTGATGAAAGAGTGTCCAGGAGATTCTTCGGTGTATTTGTGTAACTTTCCATGTCTTTCCAACATGTCCATCCAGTGTTTAATCTGGTCCAGACTGAGCCGTTGTTTGTTTTTCGCTGGCTTTCTTCATCTTCCTTTTTTTCTTTGTGAACTTCCTATACATACACACAAAGGCAAAGGCAGTGAACATTCAGTTTTCCAAGAAGGAAAACTGGTGATAATGATGAGTTGAAGGTGTTTAATGAACAAGTATGCCATAATCATTCTTCTGTGAGGAACAAGTATTTCAATCCACTTAAAATTTCCTTAAAATCCAAAAGGAAACTGTTCCCTCTATCAACAGGTTGCTCAAAGTATGCCATTTGTCCTAGTTATGAGTTTATCTCAGTTCTCTTCTGTTCCATAACTTAAAAAATTCAAGTACCCAGACAGAGGCATTGGTTTTGAATAGAAATTATAACAAAAAACTCTTTTTAGTAAAAGAAAGTCTCATTTCTTCCTAAAAAGCTTTCATTTCTGTCACACTGCTTCTCAGTTTAAATTTAGTTTCTATTCAGAATTATGTTGTATACATTGTTGCTCTGAATATTTTAAAATAATATTTATTTTCCGTTAGTTTAAGGCTATTTGGCTTCTCTTGTTCTATTTGTTTCTTAGTGTGTAAATGACAAGATAAATAACAGAAGAACCAGCTATAAAATAAACATCAGTTTTCCAAGTCTAATAATTCTTAAACCTTATGTATTCCCCATATTCACTCCTTTTTATGGTCTATCCACCTAATGAGAGCCTTAAACGAGTTAACACCCAGGTTAACAAGTGAATATGGTAAGAAAAATAAAAGAAGGTAAATACTGTCTTATTTTGGGTTATATGCAAATGTAATTGCATTCTTGCAGTGGATTATCAGGTAGTTAAGATGGGAGTGGAAGGAAGCAGAGCTAAAAATGGATCCTGTGACCCTTTTCCCACTTTTTTCAAACTAGGAACAGCTGCAAGAAAATGACAGCTTTTGGCCTTTGTGACAACCCTTCATGAGACTTAAGTGTCACAGAGCAACTGACTATCACTTAATAAGATATCAAATGAGCTAAGTTCATAGAACGACTTTGTTTTATAATTTAGGGTGGCTTTAAAAACATACCCCTGAAATAATATCATCTACATTCATTTGCATTCTACTATGCTTTTTTGGGGAGGTAGCCTCAGAACTGGGGTCTGCATATTCACTGCACATAATGCACATCACAGCTCATGTGACCTGTGTTGTCAACAGGGAGTCAGACTGACAGTCAATGATCTATGTTTCTAAAATACAGTCTGTCTTACTTTTGGCTACACTCACGTCTCTGTGGTCTGTCAGTAACTCCGTGCCCACCCAGCACTGCAGTTTAATCATGCCCCTGGCATAGGAATTATACAGAACATAGGAAATATCTGTCATCATGTGCTTGTATCTACTGTAGTTTTTTCCCAATATTTGCAGCATAGCATGCTGCTTCAAACCCAAAAGTCCTTGTTAAAGTGTCAAGACACAGGTATCTGATGGAGATGCTTTGACTCAATACTAAGAACACCTGTGCAAAACACAGCCTTAATAACAGCTATTTTTCTTGTTGCCTCATCTAGTTCTGAGAATGTCACTGACTTTCGAAAGAAAAATAAGCATCAACAACAGGTACTATCAATGTGGAAAACTATGACTTAGGTTGAAGATAATAATACATGTCTCTCAAGGTTAAAATAAGAGCAATACCACTTTGATTTCCTGAAATGTATGCCTCAAATGACCACATTGAATATGTCTTCAGATTTTTCTGGGTAATAACAATCCAAAAGATGTGACTATTTTAACAATGCTGTGTTTCAGCAATACAATTATGGCCTTTCATTTCTAATTATTGATGAGTTTCACTTAGATATCCCTCCTTCAAAATGCTACCCTAATTACCCCATATTAATGCTTTCCTATAAATAAAGATTACCAGGGGACCTGGTGGTTTCTAGGTACATCATGTTACAGCATGAAACCTGAAGTTCTAAAATAACATATTGACATTACATCAAAATTTTGAGGACTCTTCTTGAGGAAAGGTCACTCTTGTTATGCAATCAGGAAATTTTCTTTTAAAAATCACTCAAAAATTATTCCAAATATCCACAAAGCCTGCTCTGTATAAAAATCAGTATAGTTTGAATTTAACAACATTAACTCAGAGTGAGATTAGAACATTGCTTATTGGGACCAAGTACCAAAAGAGGTATGGTAAGTAATTAGGGCACTTTGCTGTTGACTGAACTCTAATGTCTCCCCCTTTATATCTATCACACACCAAATAACATCACTAGTTTATCTACCAACTATTAAACATGTTCATCAGTAAATTACTTATGCTTATTGATTTATGATGATGTTATCGCTTGATAAATCCATCATAAGCTGAAAATGCATTTATACCTAAACTACCAGCAACACATTACCTTGTAGAGTACTAGTTGTTTTCCTTTGACTGAGAGCTGTAGTTTGCTGCTGCTGTCCAGCATACTAGAGAATATTCTATGGATAGCCCAAGGAAAAGACCAAAATATGAAGAATAGTTTCTACTGAATGCGGATCACTTCTGAACCATTGTAAAGTTGAACACTGATAAGTTGACCATTAGCTGGACGCCATCTGAAGTTAAAAAAAAAACAGGCTTTGCATCTTGGGACTTATCGACCCTGAAAAACACTACTTATAATGCCTTTCTCATAGATTATAATTGAAAAATATTTGTTAGGTTATGAATGAAAAAAAGTACCAAGCTGTGAGGCATATATATGATTTCACATGGAAAGAGGAGATGACAGCTCAGCTGTACAAATGACTTTACAACTAGGTAAAATGATCACATCTCCCAAAGTTTACTGAGAAAGAGGCTCTGAAAGAATTTGATCTGAGCTCAGGAATTTCCCCCACAATGCAATCTAGGAATAATGATTTTCCAAACAGTTCGTAGATATGTCAGAATGCCCAATTGTAAGCCTGGTACATGAGGACTGGCTTCTACAGTGAATCTTGAGTCTTCTGATTTCTCTACATTAGATTTTTCTCCCTTCCCAGAATGTTCAAAAGAACATTACTTCTCTGAGCATTTAGTGATGATTACAAAAATCTATTCTGCATATTGTTTACCAAAAATACTTCAAACATTTCCAAGAAGAATTGTATTGTCCTGCAATTTTCTTTTATATTATACAGAGTCCTTTGTTCCAAATGGTTATTATTTATGAAACATTAAAGACTGTTTAATTGAAGAGCCTAAAAAGCTTAAAAGGGAAGTGATATAATATACATACTTTTCTCCTCCTGGGGATAATCTAGATCAGATGCCATTTCCCGGGACAGGTAGATCACTCCAGCATGAAGGATTATTCCCTCTTCTGACTTTTGATAGCATTAGCTGCTTGTTTTGTTTGACCCTTTTCTCCTCAGCTGTGCATAAAGATTCCTTAGATCCTTCTTCCTGTCTTCATAAATACCTACTTGGTCAGAGTTGATTGATGTAAAATGGTGTCTTAGTTATTTCTCTCATTGCTAAGACAAAATACCTGACATTCAAAGTTAAAGGGGGAAAAGTTATTTAGCTTGCAGTTTATAGCAGTTTCAGTCTATAACTGGCTGCCTCCAACCAAGGCAGGGGTAACTTGGCTGGGGGAGATTGCAAAGAAGAAACAGTTCATGGCAAGCAAAAGACTTCAAGACCAAGCAAGTCATGGGGAATATAAGCCTCTTTCTGTCTCTTATATTGTATCCAGGCTACCAGGATTAGGGTGATACCAATCCAATCATGGACTGAATTAGTAATCACCCACCCTTAATTCTAGCACTTTTAATCCTAGCACTGCACCACAAATCAATCACACACTCTATATTTAGTCACTTCTGAAAAAACCCTCCATGACTGCATGAGGCTTTAGGGGGATATCTAGACATAAACTATAACATTTTCCAACCCTCCTCAAAGGTTCATGCACATCCCTTTATGCAAAAGGTAGTTAGCCCATCTCTAATAGTTGTTGAAGTCCTAACAGTTTTATCATTGCTGAAAAGTCTAAGTTCCAAGTCTCCTCTGAGGTTTAAGGCAAAATCTTAGCTTCAAGCCCCTGTAAAAATGAAAAGAAACTTAAATGCTTCCAACATTCAATGGCACAGGATAAGACACATCCCTTGAAAAAGTTACATACAGTGGGGATACAAAGGAATGGGACCAAACCAAGGCCAAAATTCAGCAGGACAAACATTAAGTCCTATAGTTCCATGTGCAGCATCTGAAGTCTGTGACCAAATGTGAACTCCAAAGGGTTTGGGTGGCCCTTCCTCTACATGACTTCTGGTAATTGTAGCCTCCATGGTTTTGTTCTTGGGCCTGCTCTGCTCCATCATTTCTGGATGATCTTCCTTTCCTCAGATGATCCACATTCCTGGCTTTTCCAAACTTCTGGGGTCTCCATTGTACCTTCAGCTTCACATTCATAGCTTCACACAGCCTTCTCAGGGGCACACTGCCTGGCTTCCTACTCCTATTTCTGAAATCTGGGTGGAAGCCTTCCTGACCCCACATCTCTTGCATTTTGCATACCCCTAAAATCAGCACCTTGTAGATGCAAGGTCTTCCAGCTGAAGCAGTAATGAGGCTTCCTTCTCTCTTGGCTGTAGGGGTCCAGTGCCTCTGAACCAAATCCCAAGGAACAACTTCCCTATGCTGCTGCTATTCTAGAACAAGGTGCTCTGGGGCTGTCTTCTGAAAGTAAAGTATTTCACCCATTGCAAATCTGAGGTTATAAAAGCTATAGTTCTGTTGGTTCTTATGAAGTCTTTAGGCCATCTTTTTTGTTGTATCCCTCTGAAATAGTTAGATTTGTCTTGCTAGTCTCTTCAGTGACCAATTTCTCCTCTGTTTCACTTCATAGGTTGCAACTTTACTGGAGCTTCCTTTATGGCCAAACTCACAATATTCTGAATCATTCTTCTGGACTCTTTGCTCTTGATTCTCCATATAAATCTGCTAAAATTCCTCAGCAGTAACCATGCCACTGCCTCAACATTAGACTGCCTTGAAATTTCTTCTACAAGATTAATACTTAGTCTGCCACCCTTAATCTTAGGTTCAGGAAAGGTCTCTGGGCACAGGCAAAATGCAGACAAACTTTCTGAAAAGGTATAATACACATTTTCTGGAGTCAATGAAGTTCTTCTTCAGTTCAACCTCCCAAGCTTGGTCATTATGGTTAGGATTCCTATCAGCCTTCTGGTCTGAGCTCTGACCAGCATCTCCCATCAAGAATAGCCTAAGGCACTCCAGCTCTACTTTTTCAGTTGGCATCTCCAAACGTTTTCAAACTTTTCCCACAAGTCAGTCTCAAAGCTCCCAAACCACATGGTCAGGTACAGTCACAGCAATGACCCCACTCTCTGGTATCAAATTCTATCTTAGTTATTTTTCTTTCATTGCTGGGACAAAATACCTAACACCCCAAGTTAAAGGGGAAAATGTTTATTTAGCTCACAACTTGTAGAAATTTCAGTACATAAGCAACTGGCTTCAAGGCAAGGTGGCTTGGCTGGGGGAGATTGAAGAGGAGAATCAATTCATAACAAGCAGAAGACAGCAAGAACAAGCAAGCAAGAGTGAAGACAAGCCTCTTTCTCTCCCTTATATAGTATCCAGGCTAACAGAATTAGGGTGGTGCCAAACCAATCAGTGAGCTGATTTAGTAATCACCCACCCTTAATTCTAGAACCCTTAATCCTAGCATTGCACCATGAATCAATCATAGATTCAGCCACCTCTGAAAAGTTCCACCTATGATGGCTTGGGGAGACATCCAAACACAAGCCATAACAGATGGAAAGGGAAGAAAAAAAGTCATCCCTTTAAAAATTCAGCTGTTATTACTCATTTTTTTAGTTTATAGTGAAACAGATTCTCCTACTCCTCCAAGACCATTGAAATATTGTATTTTAAACATTTATTAAATAGTAAATTAATTATATAATATTTTAAAATTTAAATAATTAGACAAAGATACATGCTTCAATATCAGCTATACTGAAGATAAATATGGCAAGACCGGAAAGAAGAAAAATCTATTGGCAGAAAGTTGTACAATTATAGGGTATTTTAATGCCACCATTGTATATTAGGTCCATTTCCATCTTATTATTTACAACTCAAAAATTATAAATTAAAGATTTTGCATATCCATTTGGGTCTACCATTTTATGTTTTCTCTGTTTCCTTCACTGGCTTGCATATTTGAGGGGGCATCTTCAGTTTGGGATAGTAGGAAAAGCACAAGGTTTGAGTCGGGCCTATCTGGATGGTCTCAGCAACTTCTCCAAATCTAATCTTTTTATCTGAAAATTAGGAAAAGTGATCTGTTATCTAGACATGCGATAAAGATTGTAAAGAATGTACAAAAAGTTCCCTCCATGTAGTACATAATCAGCATACAACAGCTATCACAGTTCTTATTCTCCTTTAAAATGATATCAACAGTACTTAAACTATGGCTTTGCCTATTCCATTGTTTTTATTCATTGATTGAGTGAAGAGAAGGAAATACTAACTGTTGAACATAAAGTTTATTTTCCTATAAGTCTCAATAAAAATCATATCTGCTGCATGAAAATCATTCATTTCTTCTCTATTTCACAAATAATTCACCAGAGATAAACAAGGAAAACAGATTGAGACATTCTATTGGACTATCAGCAAGTATGTCTTACTATAAAATACACTGGTTCCCAACCTCTATATTACTCAGAAAAGGCACACAGCAAAATCTAAGGATGGAGGAGTTGCATTTCTTTATGACCTTATTTTAAAGATAAGCTCCTTGGGGAAATACAATTTACTCAGATTATCAAGACCCTGCTGTGCAAATCTACAGTCTGGGAGTACACTATGGAGATCAAAAAATATTTACTTTATTCTGTTGGGTATAAAAGCTTTTAATGAATGCATAATTAAGACAAAAAATTGTATACAGCTTTAGAAATTCCACCGCTGAGCCAAGCCATTAATATCCAAGGCACCATACCCAGTTGTGATTCCACCTGTTTTCTATTTGGATTATGGCCTATTTATAAATCAAGATACTGCGTGACTACCCAACCTGGTGCTGCAGGAAAGAACTGTGTGCCGCAGTTGAATAAGCAACATAAAGAGCGCTGGTGTGAATGCATTGTAGGGGCTGGCCCTTTGGAGTGGGTTGAAACCACAAATAAACAAAAACTGAATCTTTCAATAGCTTTGGGATACCATATAGGAAAATAATTTATCATATTTACTATGGATGCAAATAGATTGTGAATTTTCTCAACACTATCATGTGGTCAATAGGGCAATGTCTACTTTTTGTTTTTTTCTTTATTCGTTTGAATTTTATCAGTACCTCTGTGTAGTATACAACGTTTACATTCCTTGAGTGGAGTTGGTGCATGCACATGACACATCCCAATTCCTTTTTCCATCTCCTTTCTCCTGACTCCCTCTCCTCCCCTTCTGTTTCTTGATCCTATTTCATTTGAGAAAGATCTATCTTTCTTCTTCTCCTCCTCCTTTTCCCTCTCTGTCTCCCTCTCCTCCTCCTCCTCCTTTTTGTACCAGGGATCAAACTCACAACCTCATGCTTGCCAGGTAGGCGCTGTGCCACTCACTGAGCTACACCCACAGCCCTGATCTCTCTTTCATGATCCCCTTTCCATTTGAGAAAGATCTGTATCTTTACTTTCTATTACCTTTTATTTTCTCTTAATTTATAATTTCGGTTTCTCATATAAGTGAAATGATGTAGCATTTAAGCTTGTGTATGTGATTTATTTTATAAACATTTTGGTCTCAAGGTTCATCTATTTTCCTACAAATGACACAAGTTTATTTTTATGGCAAAGTAGTATTCCATTGTGTGTAAATACCACATTTTCTTTATCTACTCATGTCTAGTTTTTATGGAAGAAAAAAATAAGCAATTGATTGACAATCGAAACCAGATCATTTATAATAGGATAAAATAATGTAAACATAGATATTTTATATGTATAAATATACAGATAATCATATCTATGTACAAATATGTAAATTTATCTGGACAACTGTAACTATATATTCATACATCAAATATAACTGTATGATCATTAATTAAATGAAAACAAAATGCTTGCATCAATTCAACAAATACAAATACAAGAAAAACTGCAGAATGCTTTAATTCTCTGAAAGTTTTGAAGATCCTATTTGAATATATTTTAGAGGCCTATTTAAATATATTTGTGCTATATAACAGAGTGATTCCACAGTTAGGTTACTGGCATGTTTCCATAGTCAATGTTATGCATAATATCAAGGCTCGTGAATAATTTTATATTGTTCCTTGGGAAAGTCTTTAGTAAGTGGAAATCTAGCAGGAAGGAAGCACAGAAACATAGCCATCATCAACAATTAAGTAAGTTTGGCCCCATCACCATATGCTGCCAAATGCTGTTTCAAAGTTTATCAGGGATGACTCAGCACATTAGCATAAGAGAAGCATCTCATTATATTGGTTCTGATTTTTAGGGGACCTGCTAGTCAGTCAGTGTGTTTTAGGGAAACTCTGTATGCACTATGTCAACCTTTCAGCATCCCTAGAAGGTAAACTGCATAAATAGTATCACACTTGTATTTCACAGATGAGGAGAGAGGGCCAAAGAGATTAAGTAACTTGTTCAAGGTCATATAATCTTGAGATGTGAGCTTATATTATGCAGAGACCAATAACTAAATTAATCTTCTTGGCTGGAATCAGATTCTAAAACAATTCCCATAACTAAAGAAACAAGAGTAATCTAGTTTCAAATGATAAACTTTTCAAGCACCTATGGGAGTTGAAATAATATGTAAGCTATGTACTTGTAGAAATTCAGAAGATGCATAAGTGGCTGCCTTACAAGTACGCAGTCATGAGTTCGATCCCCAGTACTGATTGAAAAAAAAAAAAAAAGAAATTCACAAGATGACAAAGTGTGGGGAAAGTAATCCAAAGAAGGTATAGGGTTTAGGTATAAGAAAATGTATGAAGTTTACAATGATTGTGCCATAGCACAAGTAGTAGATTGTCAAAAATATAAATACAGTTAAACTTACATTAAATAAAGACAGGCTTTGTGTACCAAACTAAGGAATATAACTAATCCTGAAGGCTATCCAAAGCCACTGAATAATGAATGATTTTAAGCAAGAGTGTGCATAATCAGGTTGGTTTTTTGAATCAATCAAACAGAATTTTTCATGGATTAAAAAATACTTTTCAAAATCAATCAAACAGAATTTTGGAGGAGCAACTGGAGTGGAGCAAGAGTGAAGGCAGTTTCACCAGTTTGCAGAAAGTTTCTTTATCCCAGGAAATAAGTAATGAGGGTCTGAATTAAGTCAAAGGTAATGAAAATAGAGTAAGAGAGGCTTACAAAGTTAAGGGATTGAGTTGAAAGGTTTTGGTGACAGTAGTTATGGGGCACGAGGAGAGGGAGATTCTAGGATGACACTTCAGTTTCTGGATTGGTTCACTGAAAAAGGTTTAGTGACTGTGGAATATCCAGCAAAATGTGCTGAGCTCTTGGCTTGCATGCACAAGGCCCTGGGTTCGATCCCCAGCACCACCAAAAAGAAAAAAAAAAAGTGCTAAGTAGCCTTTTGATTGAAGATGTTAAAATGTTATCCTTGTAGTAGAGGAAGGGCAAAAGGACCGAAGAATGAGAAAATCCAGGGTTGCAAAATTAGTCTGCAACCAGGAGATGAGGAAATATCGTAGATTTTAGGGAAATAAACTATTCTGTGGCTCAGAACAATAATTTAGGCTGCATGATACTGTTTAGCATTAGACTACAGGCAGGGAGCACACTTGAATCATTTCAGGGAAGTCCAGAAAAATAAACCAAACCTAAATGATGTCAGAGACAAGGAGAAGAAAAAGAGGCAGCACACTTGAGTACTACTAAGAGACTGAACCAATAAATTCATGAAATCTTAGTGCAGTGTAAGATTATTGGTTTAGGTGACTAAACCAGTCACCTAAACTTGGAACCTATGTAGGATATCAAGGGGAAATGCTGCCTGAACACATGCAGCTGCAGCCCAGAGAAAGGGCTGGGAGGAATGACCTCCAAAGACAGATGAAAGAGAGTGACAGCAGAAAACATGAGCACTTACACAGCAGTCCCTGGGCCCTAAAGAAGACTCGAGGCACTAATGACAGAATTTGTTTGTAAAGGAACTGAGAAGAAGTAGGAAGAGAACTAGGAAAGGTGCAGAAAAGAGGTGCAGAAAAGAATGGAGCTAAGAGTATCAAAATCTTGTAGCACTCCACATTAAGATACTATGACAGGCTCTAAGTTGAATAGCTTGTAGGCTCTGGTGACTTTTGTTGGACAGCTGCTGAGGAGTAATGAGGTGTGAGATGGAGTTGAATATAGGGCTGGAGAATGAACAGAAGGTAAGGGAATGCAGACAGTGCCTCTCACCTGGTCATCAGTAAAGGGAAGGAGAGGGTTGTGGCAATGAGAGGAGAAAAACATTTCTCCCACCTCCTTGATCCTATTTACACATTGAAAAGATGTTCCAGTAGAGGAGAGATTGAGACCACAGGAAACACAGGTAACTATAGAACAAGAACCTGAAAGGTGGCTCAGCCTCAGAGAAGAGCACAGACATTTCAGTAGGAGGAGAAATATTTGCAGGAAAAGCATGGTGGGAGAATGAATATCTCAAAAAATAGAGATCTTTTTAACCACCTCTATTTTCTAAGTATCAATAATAAAATTCAATGATTCTGAACTGTAATATTTATATGACATCAGGAATACTTTATATTGGGAAGAAAATTTCCTACTAAAACTGATTTTTAAATTGCTCAACAATCATGACATCAAAATAGAAATTACCAATATTAGAAAAATTCATCAAGGTTTCTTTTTCTTCCTTTAAAAACTCACAAAGAAACAACATCAATCTTAACTAGCCACATAACACATTAAAATGCCAAGATGGGTGTCTCAGTCAGCCAGAATGCCTCTTGGCTGTCACTTACTGGCATCCTTTGGTGTGGGTTTAGGGAATAAAAACCAACATAATAGCTATTAATGATCCTATGATACATTTCAGAGCCAAATATGAATAATATTTGGCAAATATGATATTCTGGATTACCCATGCCAGACAGAAAATACTCTTGATTAGAACAAGTAATTAGTAGTTGGCTATGGTTTAATAGGTCTGATACATTTCTATCCTATTTTCTATTATGAAAAAAATCTAAAAGATTAGACCATTTGTAATATATTTTCTCAATATCATACTTAAACTTTCTCCAAATACAAGAGTATTACTGCTTGTGAACTATACAATGGCACACCATTAATGTCTTTGATTAGGGGCATATTAAATATATATGTTGGTACAATCATTTGTCTTCTCTAATGTAGAAAAAAATGGCTTCATGTGGGAGAAAAATGAGCATGAGTTATAACTTCCCAACCTTGAGCATAAATTATTCTATTCGGAATACCCACTATATATTATGTATTTGGGCAATATGATTAATTTAATAATTAAAACTATAATAATATATTGTTTAGAAGGATAACCTCCTATAAGTCATTGTAGTATTACTTAGTTTTAAAGTGATAAATCTATTACAATACTGTACAATATGTCAGCTCCTCAGTGACAGATTCAATTGCCATAGAAAGTATTTCCAACTTAAAAAATGTATTTTCAATGGGAAAAGCTAATGGGAAGCCACTAATATATTTCTTCAATAATAAGCAGAGAAAAATTATCAAATAGAGGCAGCTTTGATTCCCTTAAGTATGCTGAGCTTGTGCAATATGAAGGGAGGGAAGGGATAAGACTTAAAATCTGTATGTGGCAAGCTCTGAGTTTTCCAAGGCTCTGCACTGGGTGGTGAGACATCATCCAATCACATTGAGCCCTGCACACAGTGACGAAAAGCCTCACTCAGTTACTCACAGCTTGGGTAGAGGCGGTTCAAGGATCTAGTGCTTCTCAAAGTTCAAGGTAGAAAGATAGCTTTTTAGTTAAAATAAAATCACTAAAATAGTCTTTTATAATGAAAAAGGAATGAAATTACTCAGAAGTCTCATGAATGCCCTCATGAGAGGAGATTCTCTAAACCTTTGTACTTTCATTGAAGAGTGCAAATGACAATTCTCCCCGCAGCCCACTGAGTGAGGAACTAAATGAAGACAAGAGATGCTAAATAAGCATCAGTCACAAAGGAGATTCAGCCACTTCCTACCCTAAACGCTTTCCTTATGTTCGTTCCCGGCTTTCGAATGATGCATACTACGAATTGTGGGCTTTGCTTTACTAAATGATCCAATGTCCACAATGTAAACAGAACAATGCCTTCAATCTGGGGGAATGGTCTTTCAGGCTTGTAAAAGTAAAAAACAAAACAAACACCCCTCTGTTTTCCCTACCGTGATAAAATGCTCTACCTATCCCCTTTCATCCCTTTCCTCTCATATCCCAGCAGCACGTCTCCTCTTGCAGGTCACGTCTTTCTCATAAAAGTGCTAAACTAATGCCGCTTAATGACAAATTAATGTCCATGAATAAAAAATACACCTCTAATAGCACAGAGTAATTTGCCATTACAATATCACCATTGGACATGCCCCTGGTTTAATACGATGTATTTAATTCATAACCTAATGAGTGATATATAAAAAGAGGGAGATGAACCCTGCAATTACATTTATGTGAGTCTGTCACCTTATTTGTAAAACCTTAGAGTCATTTACATTCAAATTAGAACAAATGACTGATTTCACAAAGTGCAGTGATAAATGACCACAGAAGACCAAGACAAAACTGTATTTCCTGTGAACACATTAACAGTTTCCTATTATTTGTTAAAAATTACAATGCATATTGCCCAGTGTGGTGTGAATAATGACTTTTTTACTGATTAGGTCAGAAGACTAATATGCAGCAAAATAAATAATTTTTCTTTTCATTTTTTCTGATTTTCACTTTAAATTAACTACTGAATTCTGGTGGATTCACACTGCCACCTGCTGCGCAAAATAGATAGTAGAAATACATTGCTATCAAAAGGAGTATATAATTCACTACTTTGGTGGTTTTATTGGAAAAGTCTATATGATGTTCTATTTTGTTAGTACATTTAAGTTGTGTATCATTGTAATACTTGTTGAACAGAAAGAAAGGCTGTTAAGCAACAGAATAAGCTATCTTGAGGAAGTAGTACAAAACACAAAAGGAATAAACCTTTTTTTTTTTTTTAAAGAAAGCCAGGTATCAAAAGAAAAAAAAAACCCTCATATTTAGCAAGGCATGTGGCTCCTAATGCATAACTTTCAGGAGATACAACATGAAGTCTAGCGGCTAATACCCCAGACTTTATGACACTGTGCATCAGCAAGGGAGATGGTTGATGTGTGCATCCATGTGTGTGTGTATGTGTGTACACTTGTGTGTTTGTGTTTCCCCAACTCCTGCTCCTCAGTGCAGTCTAAGGAAGACTAGATGCCTCTGCTGGTCACTGAGGATCTCTTGCCCTGGTCCTTTCCCCCAAAGGCAAGTCTCGAGAGGTCTGCCTTAGGGCCTGGAATAAAGTGGGGCCCAAAAAGTGGAGCTGAGGTCAGGGAGAAAGAGGTCAGCCTGACTGTGAAGATAAAGCTAAAGATTTTTTGTAGGTGACATAATGACTTTAATGATCCCCCAAGTTAGCTAGTGGAAGTTTCCAAACCAGATTAACATTCTCCTTCTAAATCTAAATTCCTCCATCTGTAAAAAAAAAACTATACCCACTTGTCTTAACAGATTACATAGCAGAATGGAACTGTGAATCCTTGCAAAACACTCAGCGCTGATAGCTCCGTGATAAATGTTGGCTCCCTTCCCTGGGAAAGATAATAGTGCTCAAGGGATTATAGTTGGCATGGATAGAAGGTAGAAACAAGTTAGCCCCTCAGAAGGAGATTATGAACTATAATTAGAACATTTAAGCAAGAATACTGAGGGTCTTTAAAAAGGTAGTAACATTAGTGATGGAGAAAAGGATTAGGGATGAGAGATATTTGTGAGGTTAACTCTAATGTGATGATTCACTAGATGTGGTGATGATGAAGGCATCTAAAACTATATTCAGATTTCTAGATAACAAGTAGATCAATGGTACTATCAGTAGAGAAGGTTTTCATCTATGAAGTTTGAATTGCTCATGTGATATTTAGCTGTCTTATGGATGTTCAATAGTCAGAAACCATCTGGGAAAATTCAGGAGTTTGGAAACCAGGTGGGATTCCAAGGGTCTGTAATAAAGTTATATGAAGACCACAGTAAACCAGCAGACATACTGGAATCTCTTTACCACTGTAGTGGCAAACCACTGGCAAGTGTGCCATAGAAGGCTGTTTGTATCACAGAGAGGTGCCCCATCACTACCATGTCCCACCTCCCTGGAAGGTGATATCTCAGGGTTTCCTTTACAATATATAAAATAGTGAATGAGATGTATAGAAACACAATACTCTAAAAAGCAAGATCATTTATCCATTTTGTGAGATCCATTTTAAAGACAATTGTTCTTTAATGAATTGGAACATCTTTCTGGTGAAACTGTTTAGGAAAGACCAATAAACAAGGAAAACTTGAAGGATACATTCACATTTCATTTGGTACTAGATCTACCTTTTGGATCTCAAATAGCAGATCGAAGACTGGCAGATCATGCTTAACAATACTCCGACATGGCAGGCTACCTAGGACAGAGTCCTGTGGAATGTTACTGAAAATCGTGTGAGAAAGGCTGCAAACTTAAAGTGTTTATAAATCCATTATCTGGACTTGATGGCTATATTTATGGCCACCCTCTTTCCCATGTTCATCACCAAACTCTCCCTTGTTCCCACAAACATGCTTTGAGAGCCTGAGCAAAGGTCTCAGTCTTGGGGGTAATGTAATAGCTGCCCCCAACAAGGCCACTGTTCCTGATCAGAGTTTGGGGTCCTTGCTCTCAGCAGTCTACTCAAGGAGAAAAAAGAAGAAAAAGCTCAGAGTGGCCCCAAGACATCCTTTTTGCTTTGCATCAACAGCATTTATATTCCTGAGAGGAGCTTCAGGCCACGGTGAAAGCTGACAGCGCGGTGAGGATGGGGGAGCCCCTGCCCAGGGATTCTCCTCAGAGAGGCTTCTGAGTGAGCACTGGTCCACTCTTTACACTTCTTTAGCATGAAAATCAAAGAAACAGTAAAAATTTGATGACAACAAAATAATATATATCCAATATCTCAGTGAGGAAGATGGTTTAAATATCTCCCAGCTGGACAAAGTACCAAATATGGATGAAAACTATATTAGCATCAATTAATAAGACACAATTTCTAGGCATATTTTAAGCACTGGGAACTTTTCAGTTTAATAAAATTTAGTTCAGTACTCAATTAAAAGATCCCACATGAAATTTAAAGGTCAGTCAAGCATCTTACCAAAAAGGTAAATATGTGTATCTATGGAACAGTCTCAAAATACAAAGCAACCTGATTTGATCTGGCAGTTGACAAGCAAGATACATATTTAAAAGCCGAAGCAATGACGATGTCTATATATACATGGTTTTGGGTTCTCATAGTCCAAATTTCCTTGTGTAAATCTGCAATCTTGCAATAATCAAAGATAAAACAATTCAAAAAACAAAGTAGAAAGATAAAAGGGAAAAGTTACATAAGACAATTAATTAAATTCACTTATTGGAAGAAAGTGAATGTTTCAACCACTGTTCAAGAATCCTGAATAATAACTGTACACAGATACAACTGTAAGCAAGTTGTACTTTCATCCAGCAACACAATGAAATGCCTGGGTTAAATTTCAAAGTATACAGGTACATAGCATCTCAAAAATCCACCTGATTGCATAGGGAAAATGCACATGAATTTCCAGTGTTTACCTAGAATTCTCTTTTACAGATAATTACCACACACACCTCTGCATATACACAGAATTTATAATGCACATCATGGTAATTAACACTGAGACCAAACTTTGGTCAACATGCATTATGTGCCATAGGAAAACTGAATGATGCTTAAAGCACAAGTTGCAGTATTTGATGTGGAAATGTTAAATAAAAGTAATTTCAATTTCACAAGTCAAATATACACTTTTGAAGTCTTGTAACCTTTCTGTATAATTCCTATTTGCTACTGGAAGAAAAAAATTAGAAACAAATTTTCAATACCTACCAACAACACTGAGAGAGGAAAATAAGATAAAGAGTTAAACATTTACCAATAGATTGAGTAATGCTGCGATAATGCTAAAATTTCATAAACTGTATTTGAGTTGCACCTTAGGTGAACACAGCTGACCCTCCTTACTCTGTCTCCCTGGGAAGTGCTGGTTCCTATCTTCTAGGGCTGCTGGGAAGATGCAATAAGACTCATAATAAGAAAGAGCTTTGCAAACTACCTAATGGGTAACAGAAGTCAGTTAGAAAGGACATATTTAGAAGTTAGACAAAATGATTCTGAAGGAAGATAGAGTGGGCAGGAAAACAAAATTTTTCTGTGCATTAATATTATGTCACATGTACAAAAATAATGAATTAAACTGTACAGGTTTATTATTTTTAAATTAATTTTCATTGTTTTTATAATGCTCTAATAAATTCAAGTAAAAGTCAGATTAGTGAGAGAAATGGGACAATCCCCAAATAGAAAATTTATCTTGACTCTAAAATAAAAGAGCCTCAAAATGGTAAGGCTGTCTGACATGTTCCACTGTTTACTATCTATCAAAGAGTTACTGTCCAAGAGTAAAAATGATCTTTGGAATCAGAAAGACCTACCACTTACCAGCCACACTGCCTCAAATAAGCTGGACAATTTCAAATTTCTGATCTTAGTGCTTCATATGTAAAGAAGCTGTGCAGACTGAATGTGAAACATACGTGAACACACAGCAGGTGCTTGGTGGACCTTTCTCTTCCTCCCTTTCATGGAACTTTCCTGAGCATCCAGAAAATGAGAAGAATGCACAGCTCATTCATTCCTTCTCCAGTGTTTACTGATTGAGAAGTTCACACTGTAGTTAATTACATATGATTTTGTGATTGTTAATGATTTTTACTGAAATCTTCAGTGACTATATGACATTCCTTGCATTTGGGTCTATTTACACAGTCAAATAGCACTACTGAAGACCAAGAACCTTTCCAGTGTCAACTCCTCAGGACCCCAGGGGGAAGCCTGTGAATGCATGTTGAATTAATCTACCAGAGAGTAGTGGGGGGCTGGAGTAGGCAGAGAGGGTAAGGGAAGAAGCTCACATCCATGACAAGGCACCAGAATTGCAGCTGTGCTAGAAGCCTTTAGCTTGTACACTGGAGAAATTCTACAACTACAGAACACACACACACACACACACACTTACTTTACCTGTCATTAGGTTCCAGTTGGTGGGAGCAGTTTAGAACT
The DNA here is from genome assembly GCA_004027455.1 of Hydrochoerus hydrochaeris. Classification (NCBI taxonomy): domain Eukaryota; kingdom Metazoa; phylum Chordata; class Mammalia; order Rodentia; family Hydrochaeridae; genus Hydrochoerus; species Hydrochoerus hydrochaeris. Next base: position 115,688 of record PVLA01001265.1, read on the forward strand.
TCAGGGGATGGGAGGGAAAGGGCATGTTAGCAGGATGCAAGTTCACATACCTGGATGAGATAGTGGGAACATAAATTGAGCAGCTCCAACAGCTGTAGGTGGCTGCCAGCTGCTAACACATCCTGGATCACACCTGGCTCCAACAAAATCTGTTTTGTGTTCACAAAAAGAAAACCATCAGCTACATTAAAAAATTAATACAGTACTGTTTAATGCATAAATACACCATGTTTGTTTAAAATGCATCATGCATATGTACTGAACTGATACCATTCTTGATTATGGAAATCAGGTTTTTTCAGATTAGTACATAGTGGGCTTCACTCTAACAGCTGAGTTCTCTCTTTTTTGCATAGACCAATATTCATTTATGTGTGAAACTCTGTACTTAAGACACATAATTTTTGCAGAAGAATTTTAACATTTTTAAAGAACAGCATGTGCCTCTTAAAATTCAGTTCGTGTTGTACCTTGCAAAATACAAAAGAACTAAGTTTTAGTTTTTCAAAGAATATTTCAGGATTTTGCTCATTTGTAGATTATAGAAACAGGACACTTAACAGGTTTTGTAGGAAAGGAAGTGTAAGTCTCCTAGCCACATGACACTAGAGGAGGGTGACATGAGCACCATTGTCACTGATTCACTCTTCCACTCTGTCATATTACATAGCTCCTTCCTCAAGCCTCCAACTCTTCTGCCTGTCCATTTTCACCACAAACCTACCAAAACCCTACCTGATCTGTAACAGCACATTTTTCTTTCCCCGTATTTCACATATGCTCTTGATTCTACCCCTTTCTGCCTGCAACCTTGTTCCTGCATCATCAAATCTTCTCTTTCTACTGATTAACACTTGAATACAAATACTGTATACTGTTACTGCGTTTAGTGTGGGAAACAGAAATGCCCCCCTTTCATTCCCCTGCATCCTCTAGGCCAGTCACGGCAAACACACGGCACATGTGCTAGAGTGGGCTGCTAGTACCATTACGAGGTCTAAAAGGTTTGCCATCACTGCTCCACGGCCTCCACATCCCTTCCCGCCCCTTCATTATAAAACTGCTCTGGAAAGATATCTATACACTCAGTGTACAACTACCATTTTCTTAGCTCTGCTTTCTCTTGTGCCCATGCCTTTGATGTTTTCCTTTCACGGTTCCACAAAGAATGACTTCAGGAAGGCTGCCTGTGACGTGCCTGTGTTCAGATTCAATGGTCGTTTACTAGTTTGAATTTTCCTCTAGCCGAGAGTAGTTAGTAAAGGAGACTTCTTTTAAGACTGATTGCTTCTTTTGCTTTTAGAATAACATTCTTTCCTGGCTTTCTTCTATTTCCTTAATCATTTTTTTCTTCCCAACCACTGCTTTACAGATGACCAGAGCTCAGTTCTCAAATCTCCTGTCCTCTCTCCACTCACTCCAGGATAGTTCCATGGGATCTCATGGCTTTACCCCCTTATATACACCAGTGACACTGGATTTTGATTCTGCTGCCCCAATATCACCTCTTGAATTTCAGCCTGTTGTGCTCAACTACCTCCTCAGCATAGTTGCTTTCACCTCTAGCATGCAGCTCACACTGAGCATGCCCCAAACTGAACTCCCAGGCCTTTCCACAACCTGCCAAACCTGATCCTACTCCAACTCTGCCATCTCCAGGAACATCAACTGTTTAGGCCAGAGCCTCCAAGTCATTCTTGACTCGTCTTCCTCATACTTCACATCACTCCTATGGACTCTAACATAGCTCCAGAATCTCATTACTACTCTCCACTTCCATTCTCATGACTCTAGTCCAAGGTGATCTATTTTCACTGATTTAGCTACAGAAGCCTCCTAACTAGTGGCATTACTTTCTCCTTTGCCCTCTTGTACTACCTTTAAAAATATTATAAACCAAAATGAACTTTTCTGCCTGGATCAAACTTCCTCAAACTGTCAGCATGGTTCCCTCCCTCATTTCTGAGCAGGAATAACCTTCTCCGAGAGGACTTTAGTCACATCCCATGGGAACCGCACTCCCCAACACCTACTGTTCTTTGGTTCCTAACTTTGTTTCATAGCACTTAATCTCTCTGGGTGCATTACGCATTTATTTATTTTTTGTTTCTCTATTCACTAGGATATGCACTCCAGGACAGCAATCATGTGTTCTTATTCTGAACTCCAGCACTTAGAACAATGCTTGGCACACAGCTACCACTCAGCACTGATGGGCTTATTTAATTAAAAGTTCTGACAATTAACTGATCTGTGCACAAATGCTTAATTCATAATGAATTTTATTAAGCTAACATAAATGGTAAAGGAAAAAACCCTATAAATTTAATTGAAGAAATGAAAATTTAGGCACAGTTGGCAAAAACACTAACAAGCATCTTATTATGAAAATTCTTTATAGCTCTTTTCCATCTAGTCAGAAGGAGAAGCTTGAATTCCTCTTGCTCCTCAAGGAGGGAGGCTTTGACTGACATTCAGAAATGAATGCAGCTCCCATCAGAGGAGCAAGGATGTTGTACAGTCTTGAAGAAGAGGCATGGCCTAAGGCGGAGAACAGGGAATAGATGGATTAAAAAGGTTAGTCTGAGCCTTTAAATCCTGTCACTTGTGCTCATTTCACACAACTGGCATTCATGATAACCTCTAAGGCTCAGTAATGCCAAACACAAAGAGAAATATCACAGAGAGACAAGATGAATATTCCATAGCTTGTGTAACACACATCCAACTGGCTCTCTGTGAGAAACCTTCACACAGGAAAGCCGTATTGGGATTGTTTTTGTTGTTCTTATTTTTGCTCTATAGTTTCTGTCTTCATTATGTTTCTTTTTCTAAAAAACACACACTGGCACAGAAAATCCATAAGAGCTTTTAGAGGTTTGCAGAAAGAAACTCAACCAGAACAGCTGGTTCTCATGGAAACAGAATCAGCATTTGCAAACCTCACTTGTAGCAGTCTTTTAAATTCAGCTCTATTGCTCTTTAGTGACTGGTTTTTCTAATTTACATTCTCAGAGAATTTGCACTTGAGCAGTAATAAAGACAAAGGTTAAATCTCAAGATTTAGTTGGTCAACTGAGGACGACCTGCAGGAAGGAAGGGATATCCCCTGCAAGCTGATGACACAGTATCAGAGTGGGAGCTAATGGAAGTGACTTAGCTTATCCAATCACTCATCATTCTGAAACAGCTTACTTTAGAGGTACAACTAGTGGTCAAGACAAAGATGAAGAAAATGCAAGATGCATAAGACTAGGTAGCCTAGAATCCAGGGTTAAAGGTAAAAGCCTTAAAAAGTCAAAGCACAGTGGGCTGGGCAATTCTCTCTTTTCAGTGACGCTCACCTGCTTGGATGAAGGCAGATCTGGGACCTCTCAATTGCAAACAAATTTTCATGCAACAAAGAACATGCTTAGATGGAAGGTGAATGTCTCTTGTCTACAGGCCATTCTATAGAGTATTTTTCTGTACATGATCTATCTGCAACTGACTTCCAGGTGGCAGAATCAGGGTGTGTGCTTGAAAAGGAATTTGATATCAAGGAAGTGATAATCTCATTCTCTGGGTCTGGCCTGGTACCTGTGGTGGGTAAGATTCCATGAACTGAGAAGTCTTTAGATGACCTCTCCCCAAATATGCTCATTTTAGTCAAGTGGGGACAGAACTGGCCAGGGGCTATGGGTATGGTGATTCTAGGTGGCATAACAAAGTAACAAATTATCTACCCAAAAATGCAACACAAGGTGGAATTCAGTACAATGATGACATGCTACAACTATACAGGTACTCTTCCATACTCATCCAGACATGTTCTCTGCTCAGCAATTTAGGAAGAGTTGGTAGTAGGCAGCTGAATTTGCATAGTCTCTAATGAAAACCCTCTAAACTGGAAAAAAATACTGGGTCTTGGTCTTCACAATATCCGTAGGCACGATATGGGGCCAGAAACGTGTGAGAGAGTGTGAGACCTGAGGTGAGATTCTGAGACAGCATGATCTGAACCCTGCGGGTGAGGCTCTGGGGGGGTTGAACTGTATCTTACAGGCAGAAGCACAGACCATAGACAGACTCCATGGCATCCATGCAGGCCATCCCTTCTTCAGCTCATCTTCCCACATCACCAGGTGCTAGCTTAGCTGCTGGTGGAGCTGTGTCATTCATAGCCATGACAAGTCTCATTGTGACCTTTTTCTTTCACCTGTGAAGAGTTTGTATCTTCAGAAAATTTTGTATCTTCAAAGCTGTATTCCTTATTGCTTGCTTTAGCAAACTTTCAATTTTTTTACAATTTGAACACATTAATACATTCCTGCCAACTTGAGCCACCAAAGGTACATACATGACTGTCCCATTATGGAGCTTGAACCACTAGCAGTACAAAAGGATTTAATCACCATTATTGGTCTTTTTACTAATAAAATTAATATAAAGCCACCTGAGGGGACAGCCATGCTTGTGACACCAGTGGATCAAGTTGCCAGGCAGTGAGACACAAGAACTACAGCCCCAATGTAAATGTGGTGAGGCCAGACAACTAAGTCCATTTTACTAAATATATGCATGTGCATGAACATAATCATGTGCAAGCACGGGCTGTCATGCAAATGAAAATTAGATATGATTTAACACTAGATATAAAAATAAGCACACTCCCCTTGTTTACATTGGAATTATTTCTTAGGAATTGTTAATTTTTCATACACTATAGCAAAATGGCAAATTATCAATTATCACAGTTTTGAATTTATAAGTCATGTAATAAACTGAAGTTTTAGAAGTATAAATCACTTTAAAGATATTCAAGGAAGAGAAAGCACAGCAGAGACCAGCCCACAACCCACACCCTAGCAAGCCCCTGAGGACGCTGCATCCCTGCCCACAGCAATGGCAGCTATCAGCCAGTGCTGCTCTAGCATGCAAGGGCAACCGGGTCTTGGAGAACCCCTTCAGCATCCCACACGATGCTACCACGGTCCTGGTGGGCCATGAGGAGGCAAAGCGCAGCAAGCAGATGCTACAAAATACTGGCTGTGAATCTGACTTCTGCTTCACCTCATATAGAAAAAAGCAACCCAGAGCTGGCATGGTGGTGCACACCTGGAATCCCAGCACTTGGGAAGCAGAGGCAGAGGCAGAAGGACTGCTACAAGGCAGAGGCCAGCCTAGGCTACATAGCGAGTTCAAGGTCAATCTGAACTACATAAGCAAGACTGTCTCACACACACAAAAAAAAAATCCAGACCCTCTAGATAGTGCTAGATGCCACTGACCAGGTGTGGATACCAGTGGTGAGGATTTGGATCCTTAGTGAGTGACATTTTGGGGGTCAGTGTGGCCCCAACAAAGCACAAACCACTGCTAAGCACGGGGAGCCAAACGCTAAGGATCTAGAGGTGCTCCTATGATGACCCACCACGTTCAAAGTGACCCAGTCATCCCTTCCACAGCCAGATCAACTACCTTCACTGAGAGTCTACAGGACACTGTTGCCAGAACTCTGCCCTTCTGGAGTGAAAAAACTGCTCCCCAGATCAAGGAGGGAAACAAGTCCTGACTGCAGCCCCCACAACATCTTGAGGGGCATAGTCAAACATCAGAGGTCTTTCCGAAGAAGCCATCATGCAGCTGAACCTGCCAACTGGTACTCCTATTGCCTAGGAGTTAGATGAGAACTTAAAGCCCATCAAGCCCCCTGCAGTTCCTTGGGGTGAAGAGCAGATGCCACAGCTGCCTGAGCCAGAAGTGAAGGCAGACTAAGACCACAAAGACGACCTCCTCCTTCCATTCCTCCGCAGGCCTCATTGCACCTGTCACACTGACCACATCTGCAGGTACCCGTGTTGTAGCAGCTAATAGAGACTAGTTGCCCCATTTTTGTTGCTTTGTTTCCTGTGCTCCCTCCTTTCATAGAATCTAGCTAGAAAAGCACCTCAGGAGCACAAATCCTCAATCCAAGCCCAGAAGGGCTTTTTTTTTTTTTTTAAAGAGGGGGGAAGCAAAACAGAAAAAAGGGTAGAAACAATACAGAATTTCAAAAAAAAAAAATAAACAGTAAGAAATCACTATTTGATACATTACATATTGTCTTCTTGGATATAGTTGTTCCAGTTACAAAATTAAAGCATACTAAGTGGACATTAAAACAGTGAGGCTGCAAACAGTTCTATTCACCAATCCAACAAAAACTTAGTAACATGGTTGTCAATCCTACACACTTAAGGTTACAAACAGTTATCTCTTTTAGAGCACTTTCTTTTCCTCCTCTTGCTTTTTTAAAATTGTTTTATTTAAAGAAAAATTTTGAAACAGAAAGAGGGTAGAAACAACACAAAATCTCAAAAACAAAACAAAACAAAATAGTAACCAGTAAAAATTACTAGTTGATAATTATATACTTTCCTCTTAGATGCAGTTGTTCAAGTTACAAAACTAAAGTCCACAAAGTGGACATCCAAACAGTGAGACTGCAGTCAGTTTTGCTCATCCATCCAACTAAAACTTTAGCAACATGGTTATTAATTCCACACACTCAAACATACATGCACTTATATACTTTAGAATATTCTTTCTTTTTTTTCCTTTACAATAACTATAATCCATTCTCGTAAACTACTTAAAAGTTCTACCCATGTATAAGTCTCTACACATATACCTAGCCTTTCTGTATTAGAGGGAGAAACAAATCAAAACAAGTCAGCAATACAAATTCCTAGAGAAACACGAAATGAAAAGAACATACAAAAACACAACATTAGGTGATCTACGGTAGTCACTATGATGTCTCTAGTTATTTTCAATAAAATTGTCTATATTGTCATATATAAACTTAGCATTGCTTTACATTATTAATAAAATCTAAACATTGGAGACGTTATAGGACTTTAAAGGCAGATAACAATCAAACCAGAATGGGTACCCTATTGAATCCTGTCATCTTCAGAGTAGTTGCCCCTACTCTCAGACTCGACACTCTCAAGCATACCAGATTCAAATAAAATCAGTCAAGATAAAACAGTGATATAACCAATCTTCTCTGTTTTATCTCTGCCATGCTATTTTTCTGTTATTTGTTTACTTTTCTCCTTCATTCCACTATCTGCCCCTTTCTTTGAGGCCTTTCTGCCATTATTCCTGGAACCCTGGTGGTTTTCTTCTCTCTCTCTAGAATGTCCTTCAGTATTCTTTGCAGGGTTGGATTGGTGGTCACAAACTCCCCCAGTTCCTCTTTGTCATAGAAATATCTTGTCTCTCCATTAATTTTGAGAGACAGTTTTGCAGGGTACATCATTCTGGGTTGGAGGTTATTTTCTTTCAGGGCTTGGAATATTTCACTCCAAGCTTTTCATGATTTGATGGTTTGCATTGAGAAGTCCACTGTGATTTTGATGAGTTTCCCTTTATAGGTAATCTGTTTCTTTTCTCTGACTGCTTTTAATATTCTGTTCTTGTGATGGATTTCTGGGATCCTGATTATTATATGTCTGGGTGTAGATCTGTTTGGGTTGTAGCTGGCTGGAGTTCTATGTGCCTCATTTATCTGAACTTTGCTTCTGTTACCTATGTTTGGGAAGTTTTCCTTAATTATTTCTGTGAATAGACTTTTTATTTCATTTGTATTTGTTGCTGCATCTTCATTCACATATTTTATTCTTAGGTTATAAATCCTCTTGTCATCTTCTAGCCTTTGTATTGTTGCTTCCTGGTTCCTTGTTATTTTTAAGAGATCCTTCCTTTCACGATCAATACTTTGCAAATCTATCTTCAAGTTTTGAAAGTTTGTCTTTAGTTTCTGTTAAAAGGTTTTGCCAGGTCTCAATGGAGTTTTGAATTTCCTGATATTCTCTTTGGATCTGTTTCATATATTCTAGATTTTGTTTATACTCTTCGTCAAAGGCTTCTCTTTCTCTGGGTTCCTCTATTCTTTCATTTGTGTCTACTTGAGGATTACCCAGGACTTCTTTTATTAGTCTTCTTATATCTTGCTTCACCTGAGTTAGAATTTCAGATTTAAATTCAACAATGAGGTCACGGATGTATTTCTTTATTTCTGATGAGGCTGTCTCTGACATTACAGGTTTGCTGCTCTCAACCTCCTCTGCATTTACCTCTGTTGAACTCACTTTCCATGTTTCCGCAGTTGGGGACCTTCTGGTCTTTCTCTGTCTTGTCATGATTTTCGGCCCCCTTCAGATGGGTGGGTGGTGGAGGTCTTTAGGCCTTTCCTTTTGCTTACAGTTTTTCTGCAGCACACTTGCTAGGGAAGTACCGCCCCTCAGTCTGCAGTGGATCTGTGAGTTGCAAGCTGAGAGCTGGCTCCTCCCCCTATGCCAGTCAACCAGTTTATGCTTCAACAGGTTTGTGTGTTCCCTGGGGATGCCACTGGCCCAGGAAAGCCTTGTCCCTGGCTATTGGGTTTCAACCAGGGGCATGGCCCAGCCCAAGCAGATCCCACCAATCTGCTTTGGACTAGGAGTCATCAGCAGATGCTGCCTAGGGCCCCAATTCAAGCCAGCCCTGCCCAACTCCAAAATGTCGCCCAGCCAGTCCTCCTGGTTTGGGGATTCCAGTTCCCGTCACTCACCAAAGTTCGCGCAGCTCAACTGGCTGTTTCCACTGCCCATCTCAGGGCCTCCCCTAGCCGTGGGTTTGGAGCTCACCAGCCCCACTCTCGGCAGGGCCGCGATCTCAGCTCAATCCTGAGTCACCTGAATTTAAGACATGCCGGTACAGCAATTGGGGCTTGCCCAGCTCCAGCCCTCTGTCCATGCTTCTTTTTCTTATTTTTTTTTTTCTTTTTCTTTTTCCTCAGTTTCTTCCTGGGTCGTGAGAATTCCTCTCCTTTTGTTTGGCTTTCTCCATGTTGCCAGATTCCAGCATCTGAGTTGTTTTTTTTTTTTTTCCTCAGAGAAGCTCTCTTACAGTGCCACCACTCAGTCAGCCATCTTGCAATCTTTTTTTTTTTCTTTAAATCCAGAAGAGTTGAGAGGTAGTAGTTCCAGTTTTTCTTAGTGCTTCTGCTTCCTTTGCTAAGGACTTGACTGAGAAGGAAGCAGGGGGACTGTGCCAAGGAATGACCGATAAGAAGAAGATAGATAGAGCCACTTATGTTCCTAAGAGGCAGCCCCACACTGGGGCAGCTTCCCCAGTCAGGTCACCCACTGGGATCCCGACTCATTCTAGTGGAAGATGATGTAGTGCATGGTGACTTAAAGCAAAAACAAAAGCAAAAGCAACCTATTTTCTAGCTGCCCACAAAGGAGGTGGCCCCTGAAGGTAGGGGTCAGTCCTGAATTAAGTTTGTGTTACTTACTTTTACAAAAACAAACTCCATGTGTGTGTGTGTGTGTGTGTGTGTGTGTGTGTGTTTTACTAAATAAACATCCTACTGGGGTTTCCTGTGTGGTCACCAGAAAATAAGCCAGTCTTCATACCAACATGAGATACAATCTTTGGCCTCTGTGGAGAAGGAGTTTATCCTACTATGTATTTTAGGATGGCTTTGTCTTGTTTTGTGGCAGTGAAATGCTTCTTGATCCTATCCAAGTATGTCTTTCACTGAGTCTGATTTCTGAATCATGTTCCAGTTGCTTGGCCTCACCACATGGCGCCAATACTCATTTTGAGCCTCAGTATCCTGAATGTTTTTTCCAGATCAGTAAACTAAAGGATTGATGTACAAAAAAGATATTAAAGACACATAAAGCCTTTTTCATTAATTTTTTTCTCTAAGAGAATTTAATAGATGGAACATGAAACATAAAATGCAACATGAAACATAAGATATAGAAAGTGCCTGCAATGTAGTTTTTATTTCAAAACCATAAAGACTATCCACAAGGTGGCACCCATTTAAAGCAAAAAGTTTATCTAAATTATTCACGTACCACACCTCTAGAACTGACACATTAAGTTTATGTTTAAGAAAACAATCATTCATGTAGGGAGCGGCATGATAGCTTCACGGCTGCCGCTCCATCTCTCCCTCCTGTGGGCATCTGGTGCATCAGCCTACATTTCCCACAATCCTCTCCCGCCCGACCCAGGATATGATGGTGACCTATCCATGCTTGATAACTTCCCGCCTCACCTTCTTTATAAGCCAGGGAACATTTTTTCAATAAATGAGACTTGATTGGAATCCCTCAACTTGTCTCCGTCCCTCTCTCCTCTTGCCCCACCCCCATCCCCGTTCCCTCTCCAGGTGAGGCCCACGGATTGATCCGCGGGCCGGATCAAGTGGCACCCAAACATGGGGCTCCTGGCACGGGGGACTTCAACGTGGGACCATTCACGGGAGTAAATCGCCGCCCGGTGTGACTGTTTCAGGACGACTCTGTCCCTGTGATACGAGCGGATGGCCACCTTACGTCTCGCCTGAATCACGGTAGGTGAACGGATCTAATTTCTTTATCGGCATGGGGCAAGTACTTAGTGAACATGAATTGTTCGTCAATGGCCTCAGGGAGGCTCTCAAGGTTAGAGGGATTAAGGTTAAGACCAAAGATTTATTACAGTACTTTCAGTTTGTACATTCTGTGTGCTTATGGTTCCCTTTAGAGGGCACCATTGATTCTAAAAAATGAAACAGAGTAGGAGATGCTCTTAAAAACTATTATAGGGTTTTTGGTCCAGAAAAGGTCCCAGTAACCTCTTTTCCATATTGGACTCTAATTTCTGAGCTACTGACGCAGCGTCATGCAGATCCCCAAATTGATGAAACGCTTACTCAGGGTGAGGTTGCATTATGCTCCTCCCGCAATCCAACCCCAAAACCACCATTAGACATCCAGTGTGCTCAGTCCCCCTAGCTCTGTGATCCTTGATATCCCAGAGCCACGGCAAGATGGCAACTTACCAACACTTCCTCTTTCTGGAGCACACAAGGACACTCAAAATGGCGCCTACATCCAGTGGTGTTTACCCGCCACCTGTCATTCCCACATTGGCGTTTCCAGTAACGGAAACAACACTACCCCCACAAAATGGTGCCCCACATAATGGCGAGGCAAAGGATGGTGCCGCGCCACCTGCCCCACAGGTCATCAGTGCCCATACACCTTTCACAGTAGCTGCTCTAAAAGAATTAAAAACAGCAGTTACTCAATATGGTCCCACAGCTACCTTCACCCTTGCTGTCCCAGATTCCATGACACAGGGTTGGATTATACCAAATAAGTGAAAAGATTTAGCTAAAGCCTCCCTATCTGGAGGCCACTATTTACTTTGGAAATCCAAATTCAAGGACCAATGTGAACTTATAGCAAGAGACAATGCCAATAGACAACAAAATCCTTGGACCTTCCCCATGTTAGCAAGAACTGGAGACTTTAATTCTAAGGAAGCCAGAATGCAATATGACCCTGGCCTCTTCACACAGATTAACACAGCTGCCTACAGGGCATGGAAAAAGCTCCCCCCTTGTGGAGAGGTTACCTCCTCTCTTACTAATATTAGACAGAGACCAAAAAAACCCTTCTGTGACTTTGTTGATCGCCTCTTACAGGCAGCCGAGCACCTCTTCGGCTCCCCTGAGAGTAATTCTGCCTTAATCAAACAATTGGCATATGAAAATGCAACATCCGCCTGCCAGGCTGCAATCGGGCCACACAGGGAGAGGGAGGACCTCTTGGGCTGCATCCACCTGTGTGCTGATATGGGCCCCGTCTACCATCGGGGCCTAGCTATGGCTGCAGCTGTAAAGGAGGTTCTTCTCCCACACAAACAAGGAAGAAAAACTAATAATGGCAAATATTTTAAATGTGCGTTCTCCCTCAGGGAATGGCCAACTCCCCTACATTGTGCCAGGCTTTGTGGCTGCTGCTATACAACCAGTCAGAGACCATTGGCCAAATATCTATATCCTTCATTATATGGATAATATCCTCTTGACAGGAAAACATAAAGATCAAACCTTACAATGTTATCAGGCGCTACAAGTCGCCTTACAAAAGGTTGGACTCCAAATAGCGCCCGATAAAGTCCAGCTTACAGACCCATATATATATCTGGGTTTTCAGCTACAGGACACTGAAGTACTTTCTCTAAGGCCTCAATTAAGACTTGATAATCTTCGGACACTTAATGATTTCCAAAAGCTTCTAGGTGACATTAATTGGCTTTTACCCTATTTAAAATTGACCAAACATGATTTACAACCCCTCTATGAGATCCTCTGAGGAAACATCAACCCAACCTCCCCCCGCGAGCTCACGCCTAATGCCAAAAAGGCACTCAATATAGTGGAAGAGGCTATTGCTCAACAAACTGTTTCCTTCATAGATTATGATAAGCCTTTACAATTTCTCATCTTTAACACAAAGCTTTGCCCCATGGCAGTATTTTGGCAACAGGCTCCTCTCATGTGGGTCCACCTGTCAGTTTCCCCAAAAAGGACACTCCTATCCTACCACCAAGCAGTTTCAGACCTAATAATTCAAGGCAGAAAACAAGGAAAATGTTATTTTGGCAAAGAGCCAGATATTATCATCCAGCCCTTTACTAAAGACCAAGTAGACTGGCTACTCCAGACAACAGAAACATGGCCTATCGCCCTAGCCTCTTTTTCAGGGACCATTGACAACCATTACCCCCAAAATAAGCTAATTGATTTTGCCAACCGTCACTCATTCATATTCCCTAAGATCACAGCTTCACAGCCCATCCCTAATGCCCAAGTGTTATTCACTGACGGTTCCTCCTCTGGTAGGGCTGCTTATGTGGCTCAAGATAATACCTTTACCTTCCAAGTAGGCACCTCCTCTGCCCAGCAGGCAGAACTGCAAGCTATCATTGCAGTTTTCACCGCTTACCCTGACCAACCCTTCAATTTGTTCACCGATAGTGCTTACCTTGCTCAATCTGTTCCATTACTAGAAACTAGAAACTGTTGCTGCTATTCACCATGCTTCTCCAGCTACAAATTTATTTAAATGGTTACAGGATATCATACGGCTCCGTTACTATAAGTTCTTTATCGGTCACCTACGAGCCCACTCCAACCTCCCTGGGCCCCTTACCCGAGGAAATCAGTTGGCTGATACTGCCACACAAGTCTTTATGACCCACTCTGAGCCCACAGATAACTCCCAAGGTATTTAAGGCCCAACAAACTCATCAACTACATCATCTTAATGCCCAAACTCTCCGCCTTCTCCATAAAATTACCCGAAAACAAGCTCGACGGATTGTAAAAAACTGCCCCTCTTGTGCCATCCATTTACCCGTCCAACATCTAGGTGTCAATCCAAAAGGCCTAATCCCTAACACCTTATGGCAAATGGACGTTACTCATTTCAATAAATTTGGTAACTTAAAATATATACAGGTAATTGTTGACACATATAGTGGCTTCATCTTTGCCACCCTCCAAACTGGAAAAACTAGCAAACATATTATAGCTCACATGCTGTCAGCCTTCTCGGTTCTGGGATGCCCTCAACAGCTCAAAACCGATAATGGCCCTGGCTATACCAGCACCTCCTTCGCTCAATTTTGCAAGTGCCTTAATATTCTTCATACTACAGGTATACCTTTACAATCCTCAAGGACAGGGCATTGTTAAATGTGCACACTGCTCACTTAAGTCCACTATAGATAAAATAAAAGGGGAAACATGGTACCCTACTCGAGGATCCCCCAGAAATATCCTTTCACATGTTGTATTCATTTTAAATTTTTTGTCCTTGGATGCTTCAGGCTGCTCTGCGGCGTCTTGTTTCTGGCATACACAGACATAAACACAATTTGCATCTGTGTTATGGAAAGACCCAGTGACCAATACATGAAATGGCCCTGACCCTGTTCTTATCTGGGCTCGAGGTTCAGTCTGTGTTTATTCCAAACAGGACAAAGAGGCTAAATGGGTACCTAAACGCCTCGTAAAACAAATACATAGCCCTTCATCAAAAACTCTATGCGACACCCAGGAATAATATTCTTTCCTGAGGCACAACCCCATGTTCTCTTACAGATGATACAACCTCCCAAAGCCTTATGGGTCATTGTTGGACTCCTGACACAACTACACCTAACGGATGGCAATCCCCATCAACCCTGGCAGTGGACCATCGCTCACTGGGATAATCAAAAGGTGGTTCGGAAAGAGACCACCTCAAAAAAACCTCCCTCTCTTCCATGTGCGGAGGCCTTTTTCCTTACATTGCCCCCTTATTAGGCCCACTAGCCGCCTTGCTACTGCTTCTCACTGTAGACCCCTGCATTTTCCAAAGGATCGTGACTCTTCTTAACAACAGGGTTGACGCGCTCCTGGCCAAGCCCACTCAGGTACATTATCATCAATTGGAGATGGCAGATCCAGAAACTTGGAGGGAAACAATCCCTACAAATGGCCCATATAATGATGTGGGCCAACTGCCCTGAGGCACTGGACAGGCAGCCAGAGACGGGCAACTAGGACACATATGTTACACCACTGGCCACATAAGACAGGCACACGACCAATTGCTGTCCTGCAGGCCCATGACGGGTAAGGCCTGGTTGGGTTCATATAAAGAGTCCTTGACCCAAGACAGGCGCTGTCCTCACAGGGCCTGCCATACTCTTATAAAGTGATAAGGGAGGAGACGTAGGGAGCCGCGTGATAGCTTCACGGCTGCCACTCCATCTCTCCCTCCTGTGGGCATCCGGTGCATCAGCCTACATTTCCCACAATCCTCTCCCACCTGACCCAGGATATGACGGCGACCTATCCGTGCTTGATAACTTCCCGCCTCATCTTCTTTATAAGCCAGGAACATTTTTTCAATAAATGAGACTTGATTGGAATCCCTCAACTTGTCTCCATCCCTCTCTCCTCTTGCCCCGCCCCCCATCCCTGTTCCCTCTCCAGGTGAGACCCACGGATTGATCCGTGGGCCGGATCACATTCAGACAAAGATAGTAACAACAATGAATTAAACTTTTTAAGCTTCTCTGTTATGTTGAGAAATGTACATAGTAAGTATTCCTGTTGATGTATTTTATTTGGGCAATACTGATTTGAAGTCTATTCTATAAAAAAATCAGGCAAGTCAATACTCTATCTTTTTACTAGGACACCCTCATGATGTGGCTGACACCTGCTTTGCAAAGCTTATTGCATTCTGGTCTTTTGGATAAAGCCAGCAGCTTGCTGTTTTCCATGTGAACACAATGGCTTTTTAAATCATCTTGCACTCCCACCTCCTTCCTTCTTCAATCCACATGTGTGAAAATCCTACCTGTTCTTCAAGTTCCAACTGTTACTCCACTTCCTACACAAAACACAGAGGGTCTCTCTTCATCCCAAGCACCAGCTGGGGTCAGTTTCCCAGGGTTCTGATCTGCCACAATTTTCAGGTGAACTAAGCCCATGGGCTCCAGGTCTTCCTGACTTCATTTATGCATGGCTCCTATGCTTGATGGAAAAATGAGCTAGGGAAAGTTAAAATTCTATGTGCCTTCATGTTCTCATTTCTACCAATATTATAGTACTCAAAAGACTGCCATGGGGCTGAGGACTTAGCTCAGTGGCATAAGTGCCTGCCTAGCAAGCATGAGGTCGTGAGTTCAATCCCTGGTACCGGGGAGAAAAAAAAAAAAAAAAGACTGCCATGTACCCTTATGAAAAATGTATGTGTATCCTTACTATTTTAGGTCCTACATAAGAAGGATGGAATAAATACTTAAGCTTGGTACTTTGAGTTGGAAGAGAAGAAATGATCCAAATAGAATAAGTTGTAGTAGAATTAATGGTAAGATTGTAGTGGACACAGGATGCCATGGAACTACGTGGTGGTGATGCCTGATTTGACTAAAGAAACTTGTCAAATAATTCTTCAGATGAAAAAAACTTTAATAGTCCCTTCCAGAGGCAAGGTCCAGGTGGTGGACACACTCAGGGTCATATTCCACCTAGCCGCCTGGGTCCTGGAGGCTCTGAACTCCACCCAGCGAGGCATATGGCCTCAGCACTGCAATCCAGGAGTGTGTCGTCACTAGCTGCACAGAGAATCCAAACTGCCCAGCTTAGCGACCCAGCTCAATCCATCGGGGGAATACCTGGCCAGCCTCACCTGTCACAGAGGTATCAAGCCCAGTCCAGCCCAAAGCCCCAGAGCCGCCCATCAGGGAACGACATCAGGCCTTAGACAATTTGAGCCCTGCCCATCAGAGCTCAAGGGCCCAGCTCGTTAAGCAGTGCGGCCTACCTAGGCACATGATGGGTCCTGGAGGTTCCAAACTCTGCCTAGGAGCAAGGCCCCAGCACCGGCACCGTACACCAGGGACATGCTCTAGCTAGCTTCACGCTCCAGAGACTCTGAACTTCTCCCAGCGAGAGGCAAAGTCTAGGCAGTGCCACACTGAGGTCATGCTCTGCCTAGCTTCCTGGGTCCCAGAGGTTTTGAACTCCACCTAGCCAGGCACTGGGCCCTGGCAACACAATGGGGGTATGTCCCTACTAGCCATCTGAGTGCCAAAGGTTCTCAACTCCACTCAACCAGGTTCTAGGCCCCAGCAACATACCTGGAGTGTGTTGCTAGCAGCAAGAGGATCCAGCCTCTGCCCAATACAGTATCCCAGAGCAGTACATCAGGGGAACACCCAGCTAGGCTCACAGGCCACAGAGCATAAGGATCCAGCACCATAGGTTAGGGGTGTGCCCCAGGTAGCCACAATGATATCAGAGGATTGAAACTATGCACAGTGCAGTGTTCCAGTGCAATCTATCAGGAGGGCGCATGACCAGCCACACAGGTCCCAGAGGAAAATGACAAAATGGAAGAGTAAAAGGCAGTCTCAGTCCTCCAGCCCACTGAGAACAAACCCAAGAGACAATGAAATGGAAGACAATGGAAATTTCACAACTAAACTTTCTGAAATGACAGCAAATGAAATAAAGAAACAATTCCATGAAGTTATAGAAGAAATCAGGTCAGAAATAATCTCTCAGGTAAAAAATGAAATGCAAACATTATGAAAGATATACTGTGTGTATCTAAAGAAGATCTAGATTAAAAAAATAGAGGAACACGAGAAAATGATGGAAACCATGAATGAACAATATAAGACAGAATTAGAACACATGAAACAGATTCAAGGAGATATTCTAGAAATTAAAAATTCTATTGAAAGCTGGAAAAACCACTTGAATGAAGCTGAAGATAGAATAACAGACCTTGAAGACAGGATGGAAGATTACAACCACGAAAGAAAAGATGTCTTAAAAATAACAAGGAACTGGGAAACAACAATTCAATAACTGCAAGATGATGCAAAGAGAAACAATTTAAGATTGATAGGTGTCAATGAAAAAGCAGGGCTCAACACAAATGACCTGCAAAGACTATTTGCAGAAATAATAACAGAAAAATTTCCAAACATGGGAAGAGAATCTGATATACAGATAAATGAGGGATACAGAACTCCAGCCAGCCATAACCAGAATAAATCTTCATCCAGACATACAATAATTAGGATATCAGAAATTCAGCACAATAACCAAATATTAAAAGCTGTCAGAGAAAAGAAATAGATTAACTGTTAAGGAAAGCCTATCAGAATCACAGCAGACTTCTCAACACAAACCCTCAAGTCAAGAAAATCAAGAAGAGCTTGGAGTGAAGTATTTCAGGTCCTGAAAGAAAACAACTGTCACCCAGATTGATGTAACTTGCAAAACTATCTCTGAAAATAGATGGATAAATAAGATACTTCCATGACAAACAACAATTGAAGAAATTCATGGCCACCAAACCAATATTACAGAGTATTGAAAGACACTCTAGGAAGAGACAAAGATAACTACAATCCCAAGAACAATAACAAAAGGAAACCACTAAGCAGGGCAAACAATTAAACAGAAAAGGTAGAAAACCAACAACAGAAGATAACATGATAGTGAAAGTTAATATTTATAAGTTATATCCATCAATGTAAATGGTCTCTACTCACCAATAAAAAGAAACAGACTGGCAGAGTGGATTAAGAAACAAAATCCAACCATATGCTGTGTACAAGAAACACATTTAACTCCAAAGGAAATCCACAGACTAAAAGTCAAAGAATGGAAAACAATACTCCATGCAACAGGAACCAAGAAAAAAGCTATTTTGTTTGCAGACAACATGAACTTCAAACCAAGAATGATAGAAAGAGATAAAGAAGATCACTACATACATGTTAGGGGAAAAATTCAAGAGGAAGAGATAACAATATTAATATATATGCACCAAATATGAGAGGGCCCAGCTATGTAAGGCAAATTTTAATAGACATGAAAAACCAAATAAACAATAATAAAGTTATAATAAGGGACCTTAACATCCCATTGTCACAAAGAAACAGATCAACCAGACAACAAATCAGGAAAGAAATAACAGAACTAAATCAAACTTGTGAAAAAATGGACGTAATCGAGGTGTACAGAGTATTCCACCCAACATTCTTCTCAGCTGCACACAGGTCATTCTCTAAAATAGATCATATACTAACTCACAGGACATGCTTAAGTAAATGCTAAGGAACTGAAATAATTCCATGCATACTATCTGACTACAGCATTACACAATTGGAAATTAATGACAAAAAACCCACAAGAACCCCATAAACACATGGAAATTAAATAATACTCTCCTAAACAACCAGTGGGTCACAGAAGAAATTGACAAAGAAATTAAACAATATCTACAATGGAACAAAAATGCAAATACAAATTACTGGAACCTATGGGACACAATGAAAGCAGGCCTCAGAGGGAAATTTTTTGCACTAAACTCCCACTTTAGGAAAATGGAAAGAACACACATAAACAACTTAATGCTGCACCTCAAACTTCTAGAAAAAGAAGAGTAAGTCAGGCCCAAAGAAGACAGGAAATTATAAAGCTCAGAGCAGAAATTAATGCAATTGAAACTAAGAAAACAATGCAAAGAATTAATGAATCAAAGAGTTGATTCTTTAAAAGAATAAATAAAATTGATAAACCCCTAGTCAATCTTATCAAAAAGAGGAAAGAAAAAGCTCAAATTCACACAATAAGAAATGAAAGCACTACAGATCCTGTGGAAATGAAGATCGCCAACACCTACTTTGAAAACATTTACTCTCATAAGTTCGATAACACAGAAGAAATGGATAGATTCCTAGAAACATATGAATTACCAAAGCTGAGTCAAGAAGATGTAAAACTGTTGAATAACCCAATCTCGGTTAATGAAATTTAAAATATAATTAGAACCCTACCAAGAAAGAAAAGCCACAGTCCCAATAGACTCACTGCTGAATTCTACAAGACATTTAGGGAAGATCTAATTCCAACATTCCTGAAATCTTCAATGAAATTGAAAGGGAAGCAATTCTCACTAACTCATTGCTAGGAGAAAGTATTACTCTAAAACCAAAACCAGAGAAAGACCCAACCAAAAAAGAAAATTACAGGCCAATCTAATAAACATAGATACAAAAATCCTCAATAAAATACTGGCAAATAGAATGCAACAAGTCATCAGGAAGATTATACAACATGATCAAGTGGGATTCATCTCAGGAATGCAGGGATGGTTCAACATATGCAAGTCAACAAACATAATACACCATATCAACAGATTCATCAATAGATGTAGAAAAAGCTTGACAAAATCTAATGCACATTCATGATAAAAAAAACACTACAGAAAATCAGAATAGATGATCTCTATCTCAATCTGATAAAAGCCATATATGAGAAACCAATAGCCAACATCTTATTAAATGGACAAAAACTGAAAGCTTTCAACCTAAAATTAGGAACAAGACAAAAATGTCCATTATCACCACTCCTATTCAATATAGTTCTGGAAGCATTAGCCAGAGCAATTAGACAAGAAAGAGAAATAAAAGGAATAAGGATAGGAAAAGAAGAGGTTAAATTATCATTATTTGCAGATGATATGATACTCTACATAGAGGACCCCCCCAAAACTCCTTTGAAACACTCTAAACATAATAACAAAATTCAGTAATGTAGCTCGATACAAGGTCAACACTCAAAAATCAATAGCATTCTTGTACACAAACAATAAACTCACTGAGAGAGAAATAAGAGAAACCACACCCTTCACTATAGCACCCCAAAAAAAGAGAAATAATTAGGAATCAATCTAACAAAGGAAGTAAAAGAGCTATACAATGAAAACTACATTACTCTGAAAAAAGAGATCAAAAAAAGATTTCAGAAAATGGAAAAATATTCTCTGTTCATGGATAGGAAGAACAAACATTGTGAAAATGGTAATTCTCCCAAAACTGTTATACAGATTCAATGCAATTCCAATCAAAAACCATTTATGTACCTCACAGACCTAGAGAAATTGTTCTTAAAATTCATCTGGAACCAGAAGCGACCTAGAATGGCAAAGGCAATCTGGGCAACGAAGGCAAGGCAGGAGGCATCACAATTCCTGACTTGAAATTAGAAAGTGACTGTAATAAAATCAGCATGGTATTGGAATAAAAACAGACCTGAAGATCAATGGAGTAGATTAGAAGACATAGCCACAACTATACACACACTCAGGTACCTCATCTTTGACAAAGGGGACAAACATATACACTGGAAGAAAGACAGTCTCTTTAATAAGTGGTGCTGGAAAAACTGGCTTTCCGTATGTTGAAAACTAAAACTAGACCCATGTCTATCACCATGCACTAAAGTCAAAATGGATCAAAGATCTAAATATTAAAACATGAACACTAAATCTAGTGGAAGACAAGGTAGGTAGAAATCTTGATGACACAGGAATAGGCAGAGTTCATGAACAAAAATCAAACTGCATGGGAAATACTTCCCAGAATCAACAACTGGGATCTCATCTTACTAAAAAGTTTTTGCAAGTTAAAGGAAATCTCCAACAGAATGAAAAGAAAACTCATGAATTGGGAAAATATCTTAGCCTTCTGACAAAGGACTTCTATCTAGAAATTAGAAAGTATTTTTAAAAAATCAGGCCCCCCAAATTCAAGAACCCAATAAAAAATGGGCATCTGAGATGAATACACACTTCTCAGATGAAGAAACACAGATGGCAAATAAATATATGAAAAAATGTTTAACATCAATGGTCATTCAGGAAATGCAAATTAAAACAATACTGAGATTCCATGTCACCCCATAAAGAATGGCCAAGGTCAATAAATCAACCAACAACAAATGCTGGAGGGGCTGAGGGGAAAAAGGAACTCTTCACCATTAGTGGGAGTGCAGACTGGTGCAACCACTGTGGAAATTAGTGTGGAGATTCCTCAAAAAGCTAGGATTAGAGATTCCATTTGACCCAGATATCCTGCTTCTGGGTATTTTCCCAGAAGAACTGAAAACATCATACCACAGTGATATATGTACATCCATGTTTAGAGCAGCACAATTTATAATAGCCAAATCTTGGAAACTGCCCAAGTGCCTATCAATCAAGGAATGGATAAAAAGATGTGGTATTTTTATACAATGGGATACTACTCAGCCATAAAGAAAGATTGCATCAAGACTTTCATAAGTAAATGGATGCAACTTAAGACCATACTCATAAGTGAAATAAATAAACTCACATGTGTATACACCCTACTGTCTCCCTAGTGTAAGAAACTGAAAAACTATATATGTTCCAAAATCTACAATAAATACTGTGTAACAGTAAGAAACTGTTCAAAGAGGAAAGGTAATTGGAATAAGGGAAAGGAGGAAAGAAGGAAAGGAAAAAGACATACATATGTATATAAATATAATGTATATATGTGATAGCTAAACTGACTATACTACTAATTATATTAGTAATTGGAAAAGAATAGTTAATATTCATATGTTTAGATCCATTTTACATGTCTCTGTTAATCTAAGCAACCCTCTTGAAGGTAACAATATCCAATTTTATAACCACTGTCAAATTCCTATCTTGTTTTGTAAACCTATACTGTTATTGTATTTGATTTCTTGTTGTTTGTTTGTCTGTATTGCTTTTTGTTTTTCTTTTCTGTTTCTTTTTAATCTTAAATAAAAAATACTTTAATCCTTTCATATCCCACGAGCAAACTCTCTTTTCTTTTGGGTTTCTTCTTTATTAATATGATTCTGGCATCTCAAAGCTCTAAGATTAATAGTTCTTTCCAACATAGTTTTCCTCCTTATGTTTAAATAAAATACATAATTTAACAAATGTAAAGATAAATTATGCATACTTACATCACCTTAAAATGTGGCTAATTATTTGAAAAAGCAGAACACAATTTTGATAGCGTCTGACTCTAAGAGAAGGAAGCAGTTTCGGCAATTAAAATATAATGAAACATGAAGGTCATTACAGGTTAAAAGAAAAGCCAAATTAATTATTAAAATTTACTTTTATAACTAGTGCTCTTTCAAGTGTAATGAAGATAGTAAGTTTCATTCCATCGAGCTTTATTAATGAAACTGGGCTTCTTCATAGTGCAGTTAGTTTTTTTCACAATGCTTGTATGACCAAAGAGGAAACACTAACTAACACACCAGTATCAAAAGATGCAAGTTCTCTGAAAGAATAAATAGGGCTGATGCCAGTGTTTATTTACAGGGTCTACTTAACTCTGTCATTATGAGATGTTTGAGTAGACGTTTGAGGAAAAAAGAGGCCAAATGGACATGTTAGGTTGTGGTATAATCAATGTTAACATAGTCAGCATTAATGGGTACAGGATACTAAAGGTCACTGGGTTGATGATACTTAATTTCAGTGAAATAAATCTTCATTTAAGACATATATCATTAATATACAATTTCATATCCCTTTGGAGATTTTCTGCATTTACTTTATAAGGAGTGGTTGAGAAGATATAGCTCTGGATTATGCTATAGAAACCTAAGTCAGGCATAGGCACATCTGTGTTTAGCATCATCTTAAAAACAAATAGATGACTGATGCCTATCGTCATAGCATTTGTGTAATAAAATGAGATAACCCAGATAAAATGATTAGAATAATGCCTGGAATGTTGTTATGGATTGAAAACTGGTGGTCAACTTAACGCCAGCTGGATTACATCAGCATGGCACTGGGCACAGATGTTCCACCTGAGGAAAGTTGCCAGCATCAATAGAGACACGGAGAAGGAGAAGCTATTCACGTTAGCTGCATTAAGATACTGAGGTGGTGTGGGTTCTCGTACGAGTTGCTATTTGAGCCATCACGTTCTCCTGGAGAAGCTCTGGTTCTCATATTGAGCACTGTTTCCTGGCTCTGGAGGGGAAGACGTGCTGCTTGGTCTCCAGGATGAACTCATCACACTGGCTTCCTGGCACGTACTCAATTGTGCTTGTCGGAGGAGGAGCTCGAGGCCTCCATGTCGCTGAGGATGGCTGTGGTGCTTTCCAGGACAGCCCTGGAGTTGTGTGACTCCTCGGCTCCAGCGTAGAACCCTCAACCTACCAACACAGCTCCTTCACCCCGCTGGCATAGACTTTCTCGCTTCCATCTCTGACCTTTGGGCCTTCCCAGCACAGATCCATAAATGAGACTGGCGTGAGTCCTTCTTGTGGGCTCTGGACTTCCAGTTGGACTGGTGGGAGGCATTGTCATGAGCTCTGTCTTCATCTGGACTAGTGTGGGACATTGCTGTGGGATTCAGGCCCTTGGCTGAATATTCTATGTCTTTAGTGATGTGGACCGATTTCCTGCATTGTCTTGTGTTAAGCTTGGATGACATCATAAAAATAATATTGTAAACTCCATGTCCTTATTCTAATTGTTCTCTGTATAACCCATGACTACAACACATGTTTTTTAGGTTAAGAAAAATGGAGCTATTATTGCTGTTGTTAATTTTAAAAATCTACTTCACAATGGTTCCAAATTTACTTTTACTTGTATTTACACACTGCCTATGATATACACAAGGTCTTACACTGGAATTTCATTTATTTTATTTGTCCTTCTTATCCCCTTTCCTGCCTCACACTCTTGCAAATAAAGATGCTAATATGGAAGATGAGGAAATTGAACTTACTCAGTTAAAAAATCTTTTCTGCCAGGCATGGTGGCACACACTTGTAGTCCCAGCACTCTGGAGGCTGAGGCAGGAGGATCACTGTGAGTTTGAGGCCAACATGGGCTACAAAGTGAGTTCAAGGCCAGCCTGAACTGCATAGTGAAACTCTGTCTCAGAAAGACCAAATAATAATCATCTTTTCTAAGCCTAATGCTCCAGGTACCTGTCTAAGCTAAGAACCAGATGAACACATTTCATTGTTGCCGTGGTATTAAGAATGCAGGTGTTAGCTAACTGGCCAGACAAAAGCCTCAACTTACAAAAGTAAAATGAATGAGGTAGCTGATTTGGTGGGAAAGCCAAAGAGTTCCATTTTCTTAGTCTTTGATACCTACCAGTCCCCCATATAGAGTTATCAAGTAGGCAGAAATCTAAAAATCTAGTGGACAAATTATAAACTACCTGCTGAAGCTTTGTGTCATGTTTTTGCATAGTCTATCAGATAAGCATTGCTTAAATATGGCTTGTGTTTTTTAAACTTTAAACAACTAATCTTTAGAGCAGTATCAGGTTTGTGGCAAAACTCAGCCTGAAGTACCCACAGTTCTCCTGCCCCGTATGCATGTCCTCCCCACGTGACAGAACTGAACATGTGCTACGACTGACAAACCTACATTAACATGTCATTTTCTCTCAGTGCTTAGTTTGCATTATGGCTCATTCTTGTTGTATATTCTCTAGGTTTTGACAAATGTATAGTGGTGCATGTTCACCACTATACCATACAGAACAGTTCAACTGCTCTGAGCTTGGACAATTCATTCATTGTTCTCCTCTAACCCATGGCAGCAACTGATTTTTTTTTTTTTTGAGGCAGAATCTTGCTATGTATTTCAGGCTTCCATTGAACTCATAATGGAACCCAGGCTGGTCTCGAACTCCTAGCAATTCTCCTGCCTCAGCCTTCCAATGCTCAGCCTCCCAAATTACAGATGTACACCACCAGAGATGGCTTGATCTTTTTACTGTCTCCACATTTTTGTACACGCATACATTTTTAGCTTCACTGGTTAAATACCAAGGAGCATGATTCTTGGATCATATGGTAAGAATGCATTTAACTTCGGAAGAAACTTCCAAACTGTCTTCTCAAGCGGCTGGGGTAGTCTCTGTTCCCATCAGCAACGAAAGCCAGCTGCTTGCTGCTCTACATTCCTGCCAGCAGAGGTTTGGGCATTGGTTCTGGGTGCTGCAGACAGACAGAGGTATCTCACTGCTACTTTAATTTGTACTGTGAAATGACATGGAACATCTTTTCATATGCTTATTTGCTATGTGTATATCTTCTCTGATGATGTGACATTCAGAACTTTTGCCCATTTTGAAAGTCAGATTGTTCATTTTTCTACCGTTGGGATGTCAGGATTATCTGTGTACTTGGGATAATATTTCTTTATCAGATGTATCTTTTGCAAATTTTTTTCTAGTATGTTATTCATCTTCTCATCCTCTTGATAGTGCTTTTTTGTACCAAAGGAGCTTTTAATTTTAGTGAGGTCCAGATTATCAATTATTCCTTTACAAAGTCTTTGTTATACCATAAGTCATTACATTTCATTTGATCTTACCTTCTGGGAGTTTTCTAGGTTGAGGTTTTACAATTAGGTTTATTTTGAGTTAATTTTAATGAAGGTGTAAATTCTATGATTAGATTTGTTTCTTTGGTTTGGTGTGTTTATTGCATGTGGATATTCATTTGAAATAGTACCATCTCAAGAAAAGACTTTTTATCTATAGTATTCTCTCTGCTCCTACCAGTCCCCCATATAGAGTTATCAAGTAGGCAGAAATATAAAAATCTAGTGGACAAATTATAAACTACCTGCTGAAGCTTTTTATCTATAAAAAACTGGGACTGGTAGAAGATGTATTTCTCAGCTGTTTTGTTCCACTGATATATTTATCTACTTTTTTTGCCACTATCACATGGTCCTGAATACAATATAGCGCGTCAGGAAGTTTTTAAGTCAGGAAGTGTCAGTCCTTCAATTTTGCTCTTCTCAATTATGCTGACTACTCTGGGTCCTCTTGCTCCTCTATATAAATAAGATGATTTTCTTATATTTGTAAAATGATTTTCTGAAAGTTTGATTGGGATTTATTGACTCTACAGATCAAATTGGAAATAACTGATCTCTTCACAATAGTGAATCTTCCTATCCATGAATATGGAACATCCACTCATTTTTTTCATCTTTTTTTATTTTTCTCATCAGAGTTTTGTAAGATGTAGAACAGCAGCAACTCTTTCACTGCTGATGGGAGTGAAAAGTGGCATAGCCACTTGAGCACAGAATTTGGAAGTTTCTTATCATACAGTACAGAAATCATGCTCCTTGGTATTTAACCAGTAAAGTTAAAATGAATGTCTATGCAAAATTGTAGATGTTTATAGCAGCATTAATTCAAAATGTGTCAAAATATTTCATTTTGGGATATTAATTTTTAAGAATAATTTAATGTTTTAAATAGTAATAATTTAAAAGGTTAACATTCTATTACATGTAAAAATTATATACAATTCAAATTTCAGTAAATTCTTTCACTTATCTGACTTTGGCAGTTTTCAAGTTAAACAGTACAATTAAGTACTTGTGATACGGACTTTATACCACCCGAAAAATCTAAATTATTTATTATCTGGCCCTTTATACAAAAGGATTGCTGGTCCCTGGTCTATAGTATAGGTGGAGATTAGAAGTCAACAGACTTATATTGTACCAAATAACCAGAGTCTAGACAAAATCACCAAGGAAGCTATTTTGATTAAACATCCCAATCCTGAAGCATGCAGGATTAGGGAAGGGGCAATGAAAGGCATCTGGAAAAAAATGTGGAGGAGCCTAAGGGGACACAAAAGATCCCAGGAGAGTGGCGTCATGAAAATCAAGTGGAAAGGAAGGTTGGCCATAACCAACAAGGCTGAGGGGTCACATTTGACAGTGCTTAACTGGCTTTGGCAACATTTGTTTCTGTTAAGAACAGTTTCCCTGGAATGTTGAAGATGGAAGTCTCCAGACCTGAGTGGAAAAACAAGAGAAAGATGAGTAAATGAGGAAAAATAAATATGCATAAAGCATGACATATGTTCAACTGTGAAAGACACAGAGAAACAAATGGTAGCTAACGAGGAATACAGGAATGAGAAAGGGATTTCCTATGTGTGTGTGTGTGCGTGCGCACACGTGTGTGTGTGTGTGTGTGTGTGTGTGGTGCTAGGGACTGAACCTATGGCCTTGCACATACTAGGGAGGTGCTCTACCAGCAAGCCACATCCCCACCCCTAAGAAAGGGATTTATATAAGAAAGGGTTTCTTAAAGATAAGCACTATGGCATGTTTATATGCTGCGGAAATGGCACAGTAAAGAAGAGAGAAAAGTGGACTGACATCAGATGGGGAGAAGGAGTGAAATCTGAGCTTAATTAGGAAGACAAACCTCTGACCATCCAGAGATGCCTCTTCCACTGTAAAAGATGGCAATACATAGAATAAGTTCACAGAAACAGGGAAGTTTGAGGATTTGATGATAGGGAAATGCCATCTTCTTATCTACTTCTATTTTCTCAATAAAAGACAAGTTTTCCTTATTATATATCTATCACAGGGCATTAGGGGGCAGTCTTTAGGAAAAGAGGAGAAGGAATGAGAAATTCAACAGGAAGAAGAAAAAGCAAACTTACTACAAAAACAGATTAGCATTGTTTGGCAAGGAAGAGTATCCATCTGAGATTTAGGATCACAGATTTGAAATAAAAACAATGAATTTTTCATTAACAATCAGCAAGAATTGATTCTTCTGTTTGTTTGTTTGCTTTTTGAGACAGGGTTTCCTATGCAGTTCAGGCTGGCCTTGGGCTCACTTTGTAGCCCAGGCTTGTCTCCAAATTGCAACCATCCTCCTGCCTCAGCCTCCTGAGGGTTGAGATTAAAGGCGTGCACCATCACACCCAACAAGAATTACTTTTAATAGTATATTCAACCAGTAATTTTCTGAAACTGCAACAGTCCTCAACCAGGTTTGGATTCCTCATTGGGTGTAGAACCCTTTTTCTACCCTGGGGGATATATTCTAACATAAAGATAAATAGCTATCAGCAGTTTTTCAAGAGCTTTATTATTCATTTGCCATAAAGCAAACAGCTGTTTTTTTCTATGCAGTACACACTACAGATTAACCACTTATTTTTCAGGTGCACTATAAAGTATTTGTAGCCCAGGCTGGTCAATTATTCATTCTGCCATCTAAAATTGTGAAACTTTTGGAATATGGAACACACAAGTATTTATCTAGGCTCTACATGTAAGTAACTCAGATCCCTGGTACCAACTTCTTAAAACATGAAACTCTGTACTGATCTCGCATTTCCAATCACAGTCTGACCAACTCTGAAAAAGTATTTAACATGCATTTTTTCCATCAATATAGCCTTACTATAGAGTAAGTCCTTAATACATAGAAGGTACACCTTAAATATCTGCTACATTAATGAATCTCACTTCAAGAATATAAAGGGTACTTCTTATGAAGCATTCAAAAGAAATAAGATATTCACATATTAACAGAATATTCACCAATCCATTCAAATTGTATCCTCATTCAAATGTTCTTACCATTATTATATTCAAATGGAATATCCACCTTTAATACAAATTTTGTTGAAGTTCTATTTGGCCAATTGTTTATTTGGATATTAATCACAAGACCATATATATTTGCGATCAGTTTACTGTCTTTAAAATCTTTTCACTTAGAATTTTAAAACTCCAATAAACTACTAATACTAAATGCTTCCAGCAGAGGGCTCAAGAATTCCATTTGCAGAGAAGAGTTTAAGAAGCACATTAGCTATTAGTAGTTACTTATAAAACTCTCAGAAGGCAATTTCCTTAAAAATATGTGACACCTCTGATCAAGTCATTTTAGGTATCTTCATTAATTAAAAATAATGCATATGGAATAGATAGCTAAATTGTAAGAAGGCAACATTATTTTGTACTCTATCTATCATAAATGTACTTTTATATAATTCCAGAAAAGGAAGTAAACTATATATTTTAAAAAATCCTTGTAGATTTTCATAGCCTATAGATGAAATTCAAAAAGAACATAATATGTAACTTGATGAGAATTTGGGCAAAACTATTTTCTATCTTTTTCTTATTTAGAGTTGTATAAATGTTTGGTCAGTGTTTTCCATTTTCAAAAACAATGAAGAATAATTTTTTAATAATTTGCATGTTTCTTATTTTTCCTGATGAAATAAGGATGGAAAATTTTTATGAGATAAGTGGAATTCGGTCTATGGAATACATTTGAAATTTTCACAGATAGCACTAGTAGGGGGTAGCATCACTCATTAATATCTATAACTAACATAAAGTCTATAATATCTATAACTAACATAAAATCACTTTGATATTTCACAATTAAGTAACTCAGTAAAAGAAAATAGGAAACTAAAACATTATGAGGTCAGAAGAGAACATAAGTGTGTGTATGTGTGAGTGAATAATCCCCAGCTTCATAGCCCTTATACATGGGCCATGAAACTAAAGAAGATATATAACCTAATCCAAGGTCAAATGGTAAAAATATCAAACACAATTCTAGTTTCTCTAGACACTGATATCTAATAGAAAACTTCCTACAGACATTAAGAGAGTTTTTCAATGATCTACTTAATGATATTTTCAATACAATCAAAAGCACATTTTATAGACTATCACTTAGAAAGGAAAGGTTAATAAAGAGATTATTTAAAACCCAGACTTTCAGTTTTCTGGATTGATCTAGGTATAAAGTTTAGAATGCCCGATCAGTCTTTCTCAACGGAGTCAATGCCACTTTCTAGGAGATAATTTGGAAACCTAAGTGGATCTTTTTAATAATTCTGGAATGAGGGGCAATATGGCATTTATTGGGCAAGTAGTGAGGGACACCAGATGCTGTACAATATACAGGACAGTCATCAACTACAAAGAATTACCCTACCCTACAGCATGCACACTGGAATGCCTCACGGTCTCTTCCTGTAAGTGAGAAATGTGTTCATTAAGATCAAAAACAAAACCAGAGAGGAAAGCAAGGGGCAGGAAGGTAAGATGCAGCAAAGTGCAGCCTCTCTGGGTCCTGGAATCAAGACACTTGGAAGACAATAATTTAGTGAAGAGATGGAAAGAAGTGAATTTCTGAGAATCGGTAGCGAGCTGACTGGAAGACTAGAAGCCGAGGTGAAGCTGGAAAAACGGAAGACAGTTTCAAAGGAAGGCGCAGATCAGTCTGGAAGGTTCATCACAGCTCCCGGAGTGCGTGGAGGGGTGAGAAGCCTCACTGATACAGGATAAGCTAGGAGAAGGATGGGGGCTCCAGGGAGAGACCGCAGACCAGGCCTATAGTGCTGGCACCAAAAGAAACCCACAGCAACTAGAAACCGTAAAAATAGTGTGGGTTTTAGTCTGAAAATGGCTCCTTCCACCAGGAAAGCTGGAGTTGGGGAGGAGGTCCAGTGAGGTTTAAATCTGAGAGGGTTAAACTCGGAGCCACCATGGGAAGGAGTTGTTCTGGACAGAGGAGCTGCACAGCAGCTGTACTGCAAGGTTTCGACGGTGCTCTGACATAGCGCTGGCTAGGAGACAGCCACAGAACAGAAGCAGCCTGCACACAAACCCTCTGGAAGTTTAAGTTCAGTTGAGACGGCCTGGGGGCCCGCCTTCTGTGGTGAGAAGGCGGGCCCAGTGTGTGCGCCTTCCAGAGGCACCCGAGGCTGGATACCTGGCATTAAGGCCAGTGATCTGTTGGGACCTCTGGTCCGCTGTCTGAATCAGGCATACAGATTGGTCACTGTTTTGTTCCTCCATCTACTAATGTGAGCAAAATCACACCCGAGTTTGGTATGATGCCACAGCCTGGTCAGAGGGGCCTGGAATGGGGTGTTCTGCACAAACTCACAGGCCATAGAGCTAGGCAAAGAAAACTGTGACTTGAGATCAACAGAGAGACACAGAAAGTGGGAGCTTCTAGAATGACTGGTGCCTCTGGGAAGATGGCATTGACCATCCATGGCAGCACCCAGCATTCACACACAAAACAACAAGAGTGCAGAAAGAAAAAAGGTCTTAGCTGTGATTCCATAGCTATTCCCCACATCTGTGGATTCCAAGATGGGAGATCCTAGAATGGAAAGACACATTCAAAACACAGGAGGACTTCTGGAATCATTTCCTTTTTTTCTTGTTTTTTTCCCCTATTGGTCCTTTATGCTTTAAGTTTTTTCTCTTAGCTTTTCTCTATTTGATATTTTTCTGTTTTTTCATTTTTCTTGATTGATATTTTCTGTTAATCTTATTCTATTAATTTCCTTTTACTCCTTAATAATACTTTATCTCACTTTTTTCTCTTTTCACATATTTATTTTCCAATTTTTACTTCTTCCATTTTCCCATTCCTCAGTCCATCTTTACTACTATAACATTGTTATATTTAGATACTGACTTAACTGCTTGCTATTATTATTGAATTCCATTATTAGGAGAGGTTCAGTTCTTGCATTTAGTAGATATTTATAGTATTGCAGTATTTGGTATGTGTTTATCCTAACACAGATCTCTGTTCTATGGTTAAGGGTACATTACTGTTTATACGGTATGTCAATACAAGTTTCTCATTGACTCTATTATTGTTCCTGATTTTGTTGCTATTGTAACATGGTGTTTTGCCAAAAAAGTGAAAAGGGAACATAAATACCACAGAATCTTTCTTCTCCAGATGCTGAATAACTGGTTAATGGTTGAAAAGTTAGTAGTATCTGGAAGAGGGGACATTTTAAAGGAGAGTAAAAATGGTGCTATCATCTGACACATGATTCCTCCTTTTTAAAAATATCTCCATCAGGCTCCAAGGCATGGGACAGGAGGACAGTTCTCCAGAAAGTAAAAGGAAGGTTTACAGCTTGCTCCACCATGTGTAAGGTATTTATCACAGTGCTTAGTATATAGTCTATGTTTCTTGACATCATCATATCCAGAGTGCTAAATAATAGACCATACTGTACTTCCTATTTGCTTCCATTTTGGTACTAAGCTACTAAAAATTCCTAGAGGTTTATAACAAGGCTTTTGCAGGTGGAAGTCTTTCTACCTTCCAAATAGGGCTCTTTTCTTTATAAAAAGGTATGTGTTATCTCATTGTCTGGGTGGATTAAAGAACCTACACTTGTTCCTAGGTGGCTGATCTCTTCTCTAGTTAAGACTCAGAGTTCTTATGCCAGATAACATCTCTGTCAGTTTTTTTTTTTCCTCCTCTTCTTTTTCATGTCTCCGCTTCCATTCTGGACTGGTCTGGAACATAAGGAATTCTTGGTCAATGCTGGGAATTGAGGAGAGTAAGGAAGGTTGTGGTATCAGTGACCTTCTGCCCACTAGGGTAAGTGATGTTTAGCTCCTTAAATTCACTTTTTACTCCCTGATGTAGATCTGCCCAGTGAGTTTACAACACACCATCTTCTTCTGACCCAGCTGGCTAAACAAGGAGAGCCTAGCTCTTTTTCCCTCCATTTCTGGTTCTAGTATAATCAGAGCAAGGACACTCACGAGGGCCTTCTGAACTCTGTTCAAGCAGTGCTAAGAGCAAGGTGCATCCAGACAATGCACAGCTCTCCCAGGAGTACAAAGCCAGAATTCGTGTTTGTGCAACCCCACTGTTTGCTACCTGATAGGAAAAGTGCATGCTTCTTTAGGGGAAATGTCTACCTTTTCTTTAAATTTCCCTGGATCAAATCTTTGGGACAATGTTAACAGGGCTATACTTTAAAGCTGTGTGTAGGATGAGCATGCTGCTCATTACACTTGGTATTCTTTCATCACTCCCACTCTATCCTTCTAACTTCTCTCCAAGATAGCAGTGATTTCTCAGATCCTTAAAATACTTACATTTTATATGATGCTTACTATGACTGACTAAACATATAATCAACTGTCGCTAGAAATATCTTTAGGTAGATAAATTCAATGTTAACTCTGAATTTTTGCAAATCTATGTATATATCATGCCTAAATACCATACTATCTCTCAATGAATGTTCACAGTAGAAAAATATTAAGGCATTGAAAAATGGTGTTTCCATTCATTCTTCCATATTCTGAAATCTCTGCTTAATGTTCATTTCAACTCCACAGTAAGAGAAAGCAGCTACTCACATTTCCCAAACATACTACAATGGCACTGTTTTTCCATTATCTACGTTCCACTCTCAAAGGGAAAATAAGATTACTCAGTTATTTTGATCTTTGAGAAAGTAAACTTGGATGTTGTCTTAAAAGGACTCTACAATCTTGTAACATGAAGCAGTATGATTATAAAGCTAGGGTAAAAGTGCAGCAACCCCAAGCCCTTGTAAATTGAGTACAAGACATAGCTTTCAGGTAAGAAAACCATCAAAATAGTCATAGTCCAAAATCTCCAAAGGCTTCTCTGTCTCCTTCAACAAAGTATAACAAATGCAACTTAATGTTTCTTAATTACATAGGACATTTTAAAAACACAGTAGGCTTGAAATTAGGAGAATGGGGATTCATTAACTTAGTAAAAAAGACACTGAGAGAACAACCTCAGAGAAGTCACTGCACCTCCCTCTCCAGGGAGTTTTCTCCTTTTTATTTCTTTTTATGTTGAAGAGAATAAAACACAACAAAACAAAATAGAACAAAGCAGACAGAACAGAACAATACAAACAACACAGGATTTCAAAACAAGACAACAGGAGATCAACAGTGGCTATCATAATGTCTCGTTTTCTTCAAAATAGTTATCTATATCTTCACATGCAATAAATTCAAACAAAACAGTATAAACCCAATCAACACAAAAGAATGAAGGCATTATGGGCCTTCAAAACCAGATACTCGGAAATCAACGATGGCTACTGTAATGTCTCTTGTTCTCTTCAAAATAGCTGTCCATATCTTCACATATATTGAAATCAAATAATAGAAAACAGACTAAACAGATTACCACACCTCTCAGAGCTGTTTTAAAAATTAAATTAAGCTCCCACATCATGTGCCTAGTAATGTGTCCTGGCTTTTCACAAACTATCCCATCTGATGTGATCCACCTTCCTGCCTTGAAGACACAATTTCACCAGCTGCAAGCTCAGCATCTCTTTGTGAATGCACAGTCACCAATGGGTCTCTTGTCTCTAGACAGAATAAATGCAGTTCTAGGCATCACCCTTACCTTTTCTCAACAAAGCAATATCTGAGAATGGAGGTTGGATATTGAGACATGGCTCTCCAGCAAACGCCAACTTCTTCCCTCTTCCTAAGCAATTTTCTTACCCTTCTGAAACTCAGTCCCCCTTCTGCTACTCTCAGTTCATACTTTGGAGATCCTGTATGACCCAGGGTAGGCAGGCAGGTAGGTAGCTTGCTAGAGTCTGAAGGAAACCATGAAGCAATCAAGATAAGCGATAAGGCAGCCTCTGATATTCACGTGTGTACTTTAATTCAGCCTTCTCAAGTCATTTTGTGACTAGTGTTTACTAGTAATTCAGATATGCCCTACAATCTACAGCTTCTAAGTTTAAATCACTTAGTCGTTGATGTAGCTAAGAACAGAAACTACTTAAATAGTTTTATCAAAAAAGAGTATTTTCTATTTCACGGCCATTGCACACCAGGAAGTATGAGCGCTGGGCTGTCAACCTCATCTCAGAGATGGGCAAGTGCAGGTGTGACTGGTGTTCAGGTATGAAAAGAGAAATGCACAGAAGGAACAGTTTAGAGATGCTATGTATCTTTATATCTTAGATAAAAACAACCATAGGCTGCAGGCATGAAATATGACTCAGTTGATTCTGCATTTGTGATCCATCATCTCTTTCTCTTTGTATCTTCAAATGATCCATGGCTTTTCTCTTTTCTTGCCACAGTTGCCTCATCTCTTATTACACATATCTCAAACTCTACTAACTCCAGAAAAGAAATGGGAACAATATTACACATTTTCATGAACTTCTAGAGACAATTCAAAGAAAAGTAAATTCACACATGATTCAAATACCAGCTTCTCCGGGATGTTTTGCACTGGTGGTCCCAGGTGACCCTCCTTGCTTTCCCACACTGTGTTTTGTACCCTGCTGGTGTCTGTCATGTTGCCGCCCCAATGAGGACACATGTAGCTATGGTTTGCTTGTCAATTTCACCAGTGTCTGAGTCTGTCAAGAGGTTATTTTACCACAGAAGATACTTAACTCAAGTTAGGTGAAATGGAATTAAAGGACAACACTTTGTGACTCTAAGATAAGAGAACAGGGTCATTATCTAGATGCATGGCATGGTTCTTGAGGCCTTAACATTGTTTTGATGTTATGAGGTTTTTTAAAAATTTGTTTTGTTTTTGTTTTGCAATGCTTAGGATAAAACCCAGGACCTAGTACATGCTAGGCAAGTGCTGTACCACTGAGCTACATTCCCAACCCCGATTCAGCCTTGTTTTTAAGACAATAAAAACATGATTGAGTGGCTGAGCTTAGGTGACAACAATGAGAACCCAAGCAAGCACTCAAACTTTTCTCTTTAGGAGAGTATAAAAATTACCCTAGTGAGCATAGAGTTAAGATTAAAATACTGTGTTCACTGGATTCTATTAGAAATCAGGTTTCTCTACTTACCTTTGCACCACTTTAATTGTAAAATGAAGTAGATGTAAAACTTTTTAAACACTAAAATTGGTAATAAGAAAAATAACTAAATTTCATACCTGCAGGATAATCTTCTCTGTGTAAGTACAGTTAAAATATAAATGTAAAATGTAAATGTAAAGGTCACATTTGTTGCCATACCTGTCCTGTGTAGGCAAATTCCAGAGCCTGCTTTAAACCAAGGCTGGTCACACCATGTAAATTCACTTCATCAGCTCCACTTTCTACCATACAAAGGCTGAACATTGCCTGAGGTGGGGGAAGAAAGGAAGAATTATGGAATTTAAAAAGCAAGGAAGTAAGATATTATTCTGGAAAGACCAGAAAAGAGCTTTACAGGTTAAAGATTAATTTTGATTTCTGAAATGCTCCTTCAAAGATGCATTCACATAAACCACCACAAATTATGTAGATATCTTCACAGTTATTGTAGCAATGTACATGGTACCACATTCCTCACTCAGAATCCCACTTGAGGCAACTGAGTTTAGGATTACTAAACTCTTTCTCTCCATCCCAGGATCTCACTGCTACTTAGTGCAATCTTAAACATCCCCAGGATATGAAAAGTGGTCCTACATTTCCTGATTGCTTTGCCTTTGTGACCCAGCAATCCCACTTTTGGGTATATATCACATATTCTTACCCATAGTTTCACTTTCTGCTGTTGCCATTACCAATACCAACTACAAGACAAAAATATTAAATGGGAAATTACAGAAATCAACAATTCGTAAGTTTTTAATTGTGTGCTGTTCTGAATAGCACGATAAAATCTCACCACTGCCCACTTTGTCCCTTCCAGCATGCGAATCATCCTTTTCTTCAGTGTACCCATGCTATATATTTTGCCCTACCCATTCATCCCTTGATAGCCATTTCAGTTATCAGACCAACCGAGATAGAGCTACAAATGCTTGAGTTCAAGTAAACCTTACATAGTAGTCTAACTTTTGCATGCACCTCACTTTCTCCCTTGACATAGACATTGTATCATCTCATAGTAACACGAGGGTGAATAAAGTACTGTAAGGTATACTGAATGAGAGATCACTACGTATATCAAATTTTTCTATTTTATTTTTAGTTATTAATCTACTGTAACAAATTTATAAAGTAAACTTTACCATACGTACGTACATATAGAAAAAATGCAGCATAGAGGTTTGGTACTACTAGATACTAGGCATATATGAGGGGTCCTGGAATATATTGTTCAAAGACAGTGGAGAGATCATTTATATACAAATGAAATGAAATTAGTATCCTAAAGACAAAGTGCACAGCACACTCATGTTCACTACAGCATTATCTCTAGTAGTCAAGGAAGTAATGAAAACATTCATTATATGTGAGAATAAAGAAACTAGATAAAGTACACATATACATACAAAGGACAATTATTCAGCCTAGATCACAAAAAGGAAACCTTGTGTTTGTAACAACCTGGAAGAACTCAGAGGATATTACCTTAAGTAAAATAAGCCAGACCCAGAAATATGAAAAATGAATAATCTCAATCATACTTGTAATCTATACTAGTTAAACTCAGATGCAGAGGATAGAATGGTCCTTGCTAGGGGGTTGGGGGAGAAAGAAATGGGGAAATGTCAATCAAAGAGTACAGAAAGTATAAAGTTTGTGTTTTGTAAGATGAATGAGTTCTGGAGACCTCATGTACAGCAATGTGACCAATACTGTTTGGATACTTCAAGGGAAAAAAGGAAAAGAAAATAACCATTATGTGTGGTGATGAATATGTTAATTAGCCTGTGATTATTTCATCTTGCAGACATACATGAAAACCTCAAGCTTGAAATAGATACAGAATCTTGTCAATTATACAATAAAACAAAAAAGAAAAAACTCTGGACTTGAAGTCACATAATCCCAAGCACAGTGGGGCACAGTAAAATCTATTTAGCTTGCAACTAAATAGATCTGGGCTAGAGTACTGGAAAGCAATGTCAGCCAAGCACTTAATTCTCTGGGTTAGCTTTCTTATCTGCAAAACGGGGCTAAAGTTATACCTACTTCATAAATTTATTTGACAATTACATGATAGCACACATAAAGCATTCAGTATAGTGTCTGATATACGGTAGGCTTTTAGTTGTATGTTGTAACAACAATGAAATGGAGTTAAGTATCTCTTATGTACTCCTTGGAAATCAAGGGTGGCTATAGATTTAAAAATGCTAACAGGAAATTGATTTAAGAGTGAAATCGATTCTGATTATGCATTTGTAGAGGATAGTTTAAAATTCCAAAGTAAAAAAAGTAGAAATTACAACTTTTAAAAATCTTCTGATTTATGTAATAATGCATTTGTTTTTATATTTCTTATAACCACTTTGAAACAAAAACTCAAGGAAATTTCAGTCATTTTCAATGTTGGTTTTTTATTACATGGAGGCTACATTTTTAATATTCCCTATGCTAATTTGTCTTTTCAGATCTTCATATTGGTAATTACATCTGATATGGTAGCCAACTGCTCTCCATTTATCCAATATGGAGAGCAGTACAGAAATGGCTTAAACGGCAGAATTATCTGAGTTAATGAAATGCTCTTCCTGAGGGCAAATGTTAAAGCAAATGAAACAGGCCATGAGAGTTTTTAAAACCTGATTTTCTGGATCTTGCAAAAGTAATCAGGGTAATACTGGCATGGAACTGGGATCTTCAATCAAAGAATTATACACCACTCACTTGAAGCCTGGTTTAGCAGAACTGGGGAAAAATTCTTTAAATAATGAGGGATGACAATTCCTTAAACAACATACGTCTGTATTTGCACATGTTTGCATAAACAAATTGATACTTTTTATATGAATATAATTAAATAATGTTTCTATAGTTATTATATTATAGGGTATGATTCTGGAGAGAAGGCTTAATTTTAGTTTTATCCCATTTGCAGAAATACTATCTCAATGTGCATCTCATATATTAGCATATTTCAAATACCTGCTTTTTAAAAATTTTGTTTCACTTTTAAAGTTCAGAATTGTGCAACAAGAAACATCTGATTCAAATTTTTATTCTATAACCTCCTGGCCTTGTAGATTGTCTGCATTGTACATATGATCACTGGTTAAGCTGTTGACCCTCTGAGCCCTGGAGAGTTGTCTTCAGGTTTACATATAACTATGGTTAATCTCAAGCATTGTAGCTGGCACGCAGTAGATACTCAGTAAGTAGAAATTATTATAACCAGCATGGTTGTCCTGCTCCTGCATGTCTCCCTTTGAATCCAGTTGAAATGATAGCAGAGAAAGAGCTTATTGACCCAACCACTGTCTGAATCCATTTCTTTCAAATGTTTTCCTAATTACAATCTTACTCAAGATCTCTGTTTTCAGCACTTCACTCTTGCCACATACACCTACACCCCTACCTTATGAAGTAACTCCATCATAAAAATCATGACCACCATATCTGTAAACATGGAACTTCCATTTTAATAGCACATCGTATTATCTTAGAAATTTAATGTTATAAACTTCATATTTATATTTTTTAAAGATTAGAAGATTAGTTAATTTGAAGATAAAATACATCATGAGTTTAATAAATTTACAAGACACCTCAATTAGGAAAAGCTTCACTGGATACCATCAAAGTAAGGAAGGAGCTGTTATGGTTTAGATTTGGGATTTCATCTCAAAGCTTGATATGTTTGGAAGGTGCTTGGGTCATAGGGGCACAGTGAATTAGATCATGAATAAGTTCATGGCTGACTTGCCAATAGGGTTTGGTTAGAAGTGGGCAGGAGGGGATGTGACCTGGAAGGATACACAGTATTTCCCTCCCCAGCTCGTCCTCCCTCACTCTGCTTCTTGGTTGCCTTTTATATCTTTCTTCTGTGCTTTCTTTCTGCCTTGGAGTCAACCAACCAACAGCAACTATAAGCCAAAATAAACCTCTCTTTCTGAAATTGCAAAAGCGTTGGCTATTGTATCTCAGTAACAGGACAGTGATTAAGACAGATTTTGGTAGGGCCTTTGCCATAACTGTAACTGATCATGTGGTTTAGGAACTTTTAGAATTGATTCTTGGGAGGAGTTTAGAAAGCTGTGCAGATGTCACCTACAGAAGCCTTAGAATACTTTAAGCCAAGTTTGATGGGAGAGTGTGGTCAGAGTTCAGAAAACCAGAATGCAAACAGAAAGATGAACAGTAAAGTTAAGACTCAGGAGGTATCAGTTGGAAACAAGAACTTCACTGACAGCTGGACCAGAAGTAATGTGTATGTGTATTGCACCCTGGCAGGAAATCTGTCTACCTTTTGCCTCTGTCCTAAGACTTTGTGGAAAGTTGAGACTAAGTGTGGCAGAATAATTAACATATTGGTAGAAATTTCAAAGCACCTCAACATGCGACATGTAAGTACTGTTTGCTGCTTTTAGCAAAATCTACAGTGAGAATCAGGAGCAAATGGCAGAGATAAATGATTTTTAAATTTTTCAGTTTTGCCAGAAAAGAAGAGCCTGCAAGGTTGGTGTCTTAGACAGTGTGGTTACTAAAAAGACTAGTATTTAAAAGAGGTTAAATAGTTTGCAGTAGGAAAGATGCCTTGAATACATCTCAGGAATCAGCAGGACCCTACATTTTATAGGCTTGAAGGTGCAAAAGATAAAAATTTCCCCTTGAGAAAAGTGCCCTGGGACATTCTGCTTTAGAAGGACTATGCAGGAAATTGTTACCTGGGATTTAGCTTACAGAACTCAGCCATCCAGGCACTTGGAAGCCTCAACAATCATGATCCAGGTACCAGGGCCCAGGTACTGACTGAGCTAGTCACAGATCCTGGTAACATTCATATGGTGCTGGTTTTACAGGTATGGAGAAGGCAAGAGTTTTGGGGTCAGGAAGGCTTCCACCCATATTTCAGGAGGCCTGGGCCAGGCAATTTGCCCAGAGAGGGCAGTGCCTGAAGCTGAGAAGGTGATGTTGAAAGTAAAATGGAGACCTAGAAAGTTAAGGATGACAAGAATGTGCAATATCTTCTGAGAAAAGTCACAGATAGTGAACAGAGCCAACCATAGAGAGAAGCTATCAGAGTTACAACCTGCAATGCCATAGGGGTGGGGTCTCCAAGTCCTTGAGTGCTTGTATCTTGCCACAACTTGCCCTAGGTGCTGGCCTTCCTTCTGGGTTTTAGTCTTCCTTTGATCCCATTCTTTTCACCACATTTCTCTCTGCTGGAATGGGGTTGTTTATACTGTGTGACTGTATGTCAGCAGTGATTAACTTTCTTTTTGATTTTTACAGTGGCTCACAGTTAAGAATTTTACTTGAGTTTCAAAGAAGACTTTGGACTTGGACTTAAAATCAATCCTTGAACTGTTAAAATTTTGGTAACTCTTAAAGATGCACTAAATATATTTCATAAAGCAATAGATACAAGTCTTTTCCGGTCAGCAGCAAAATGTTTTAGTTTAGATCTATGGTATCCCCAAAAGCTTCATGCCCATGTCTTTGGAAGGACCATGGAGGTGCTATACTCTTCAGTGGATTAGTCTTCTAATGAGTTCACAGCTGACTTGCTGTTAGGTGTGGTCTGCTTAGAGACGGATCACTGGGACACTTACCTGAAAGGGTGTATCGCCCTCTCTAGCTTCTCTGTACTCTCTCTGCTTCTTGGCTACCATGATATAAGCATCTTTCCTCTCCTATATTTTTTAAACATGTTTTTTCTGTATTAGACCCAGCCAACTAGGGACTATAACTGTGATACAAAATATACCTCTCCTTTAAACCACAGGTGTCAGACACTGTATCTTCGCTATGGCAAAGTGACCAGACAGACCTGAACTTTGGCACAATGAAGAAGCAGCTGCCTAGGATGTTTGAGCTTGTGACCTGACCTCTGGAAATCTTCCAAAGCCCACAGAGAAGGACAAAGTCTCTGTCAGTGGCAGAAGATGTAATGAGGTGCACCAAGTTTCTTTAAAAGGCAAACTGTAGGTTCTGTGTAGGCGACTACCATGGCTTCCTTACCAAGATGTCCCCTAGTATTGCAGACATGTAAGCAATTCAGGTGAATGAATGAACCCACCAACATACTCTTCAAAAACTCATCTGTGGATGATGTCCTGCCTTTCTACAGTATCATACAACAGAATTAGTTCTATATAAGAAAGTATTTCTGTATGCAAGGTGTTTTAAATCCTGAAATATAAAGATTTTAGTCAAAGAGAAAGAGCATCCATCATAACTAAACACTTGAGAAATACAAGTGAGTTTACAGCTAGACATTTGGGGGTGGGG
Organism: Hydrochoerus hydrochaeris; assembly: GCA_004027455.1. NCBI lineage: Eukaryota > Metazoa > Chordata > Mammalia > Rodentia > Hydrochaeridae > Hydrochoerus > Hydrochoerus hydrochaeris. The sequence goes on from PVLA01001265.1 coordinate 157,695, forward strand.
AGAACACATGGCAATATTCCCTATCAAGCCACAACATTCTGCCAGTGCTTGGGATTTGGTTTGAAATGCTGAATCACAGCACAGACTCTTGCTTGGTTCACAGTGTTTTGTCTTCAAGAGAGCCTTGGCCAGGCTGAGATTAACAATCATCACAACTTACTCTTTACTGATAATTTGCTGCCACCACCACTAATCTTCCTAATCGAAAACTCAGTTTGAAAGAATATCCACTTTAAGTCCCTACCACAAAGAGAGCTGTGTATTTAAAATACATTATTTCTTCTTTATCTCACATAGAAATGACTCAAATTGAGTCCTAAACTTATAGCATGGGAATTATGTTTTCTTGGGTCACCACACTACTCAGTCACAGGACGAGCTACAATTATATTTTAATTGTACAACAGCCTATAAAACTGACCAACAGAAATTCTACTATATCTTGTTATAAGTACAATGACAAACAACAGACATTTTTAAGCACTCAGAGTCATTCAAATATGATGCTACCTGATAACCTAAGTGTAGCTTTGGCATTAACACTTTGTGAGAAAGTGAATTCCTTTCATCAAGCAACCGAATAATCTTATAGATAAAATAAGTGAATTGTGCAGGGGCACATTCAACCGTCATCTTTAATGATAGCTTGATCATTTCAATTATGAAAGTACACAGACATCTTTAGGAAGTCAATGAAAAAAAAGGACCCAGCAGATTCAGCCTAGCCCCTTCTGTCTTTCATATGTAGACTGTTATATAATTAGTGATGGTTACAATGGCCAAGAGGCATTACAACTTCTGAAACAACATTTTGCTTAATTTAGTGTTCATGGTATTGCAGTTTTGGCTATAGTTCATACACAAAATAGGTAATAAGTCTCAGATAATGAGACTGCTTATTATATACCTTTCCTTTTTATTGGAAAAAGAAGGGCTTTGGTCACAGTTTAACTGGTTTACTTACCTCCTTTCATAAACGTAAAAGTAAGCCAATTCTTCTAAGGAGCTTAATGGCCTGAAAGAATGGGGATATCTAGTTGGTAGAGACTTTTCCCCCTGTTTAGTTATAATCATTTTCTTGTTCCTTAAACAGTATAGTAATACTTTCAGAGAATGAAATGTCACAGCGCAAACTAAAACAGTAAAATTGTACCATTATACATATAATTAGACATAAAAAATTAGTATTGCTAAAATACCAATTTCCACCTACCTTAACATAATTTAAAGTCTTCTTTTTAGGCTAAAAGTTGTGCTGCATATTGGTTTGCAGAGCATCCTCAAATATGTAACTTTTTTATTCAAAGGCCTAGCTGTGTTGCACAGCTTTCATTATAGCACAGGTGCCGCCTAAATTAACTACAATGATAATGAGCCTTCAAAACAAATACTATTATGGTTCACCTTTCGTCTCTTTAGAACTGTCCTCCTGGATGTGGCTTGTTTCAACTACCATGGTCTTCTGGAGTAGAAAGGAACGGCATGGAAAAAGAACGTAAGTTGTTTTTTTCTTAGCTAAAGTTATGGCAAATGTAAAGATCAAAAATTGCTGCCAACCACAAAGTTGGATGACCTTCAAAAGACACTTATCTGTGTCAGCTGCTATGAATTCTAGGGGGCAGAATAGCCATGCATCTCCCTCCCAGATGTCTGGGTTCTGCTTATTCCCCTTGTGCAGTGGTGGCACACCTATGGCACATATGCCAGAGTAGGCACATTGAGCCTTCTCTCAGCACTTGAGCCAAGTTGCCCCAGCATGGCCCCAGGAGCTGAGCATTCAGCTTTACTTACAAGATTGACACTTTGTGATAAATAAGTGGATTCAGGTTGCAGTTTGGCCACTCTGTCTCTAAAAGGTTCATCATCACTGCTCTAGTGGTTCTGTACCTTGCAACCTGTGACCCATCACATGAATATGGGAGCGCAAGACTGTCATACCACCATGCAAAGGAGTCCATTCTCTCATCAGTCACAGATTTGCCTTTTTCAGATATTTAGGGGTGGCACTATTACTCTTTATTAGTAAATATATTTGACTGAATAAAAGAATATTTCTTTCAGACTAAAAGTTGTAATTCAGCCAGTAAAGTTGTTTTTGTTTGGTAGCCAGGGGTACAATCAAATCGTAAGTGTACTCTCGAGTGGGACATAACCTCCATTTGATGGCTTCTCTGATTCTGTCTAAGGGAGTCATTGAGCAGGCATGAAACAGGGTACTCACAAACCAGGCAGAGTAGGTATGAAGAAAAAGTAACATCAGGAAATCCAAAAAACTGGATAAGAAAGAAATGCAGCTAGTGACAAGGCAGCGTGAGAGATTCAATACAGAGGCGAATATGACGGGAATTCAGGGAGAATCTGCGAGTAACACAGAGTCGAGGCTATTACTGCAGTCTGTTACAGTTGCACTGGGTAGGTTTTAAGAATCACAATTATAGTGTCTGTCCTATAAAAGGAATTTTGGAGTTTTGAAACTATCAGGTTTAGAGATCACTGGTTCTTTTCCTTGTGACTCAAGATACAGTCCCAAGACCAGCAATATTGGCATCACTGAGGAACTTGTTAGACATGGAGAATCTTGGATCATACCCCCTCACCCACTGGGAAAGTATGTTTTAATGAGAGCCGCAGTGAACTGCGTGTGCATAAATGTTGGAGAGGCATAGGTATAGTCAATCTCCCACACCTTTCAGCACTCTTTACATTCGTGTATTTGAAGTGATGGGACACCTGATACTTCCCATACATTATCAGGCTGTCTCTTGCTAGAGAAGTACTAGTAAAGCCTTCAGAATATTATAGCATAATTACTCTAGTCACAATTTTTTCCTTGTTCCTGAGAGGAATGCCAATATTCTCTTTTCAGCTTAACACCCCTATCTGATAACAGCTCTTAAGGTTCCTACTGGAAAAAGCATCAACTCCAAATGCTACGGTTTGAAATCAAGGCTAGAAATCCTGGATAGCTTAGAGAAAAGGTTCAAGTCCAAATTTTAGCAAGGGAGGACTGAACCCCAGATTCAGGGGGCAGAGCAAATATAGCTCAGGAAGTAAAAGATAGAGGGAGGCATATAATGATTCCAAAGACCTGGTCTTTCAAAGAGTAATCATCTCGTTCTTCAACGGTAGCAACAGTAAGGGGCTGACCCATTTTCTTCTTATCATATTTTCATGATGAGGAATTTTCAGGGATCAGATTGGAGCTGCTTTCTTCTTGTCACAAATCACCCAGAGCATTCCTTTTAACTTCAGAAAGTAGAAGCTAAAAGAACTTTCAATTTTTTATAAGGAATGACGGGAAATTTCTTACCTGCCCATTCTGGTATTGACAGTGGCTTCCTGATGTCCACCAAGGACTGTTAGGCCACAGCTTAAGTGAGAATGGTCAGTGTCTAATCATAAGGCTGGTCATGGGCATAAACAGGGACCAACAGCAACTAAACTCTAAGACACCATTTCTGTTCACAATATCATTCACAAAACTTATTATCCCTGACCAGATAACTTCCTAGAGGAAATGATGAGAACAGAAAGGAAAATTTTCAATTATCATGTATTATTCTATTTTCTTAAAATACAATGTAAGTGCATGATCATTTGAAATTGTAATCCAAAATTTCAACAGTATCTTCCTTATTTTTAATGTCTTCTTTTCAATACCTTTTTCTTTAACCATTATAACATAAAATAAGGCACACAAGAAAAAAATACAGGTCCCAACTCCAATGGTGGCATCTCTCTTCAGTCTTTCATCTTATCCATCACATTGGTTTCACTGCTTCAAGCAAGACAATACACACTGGAGGCACTCTCCCAGTTATTAGGCACACACACAGACAAGAGCCCAGCTAACAGATTGTTTCATCTAACTCCATTAGTTGCTAAGCAACCATTTCACTGGTTCCCTGCTAATCTAAGGCAGAAAAGGCCAACTCCACAAATATGAAGTGTTTGGTTCTTCCCAAATGTTCAAATTCCTTTTTCTGCAAACATGCTAGATGTCTTGTCCACTCCAGGTAAGGCAATGTGCGTACATCTGACAAAATGAAAATTAAAAAAGTCGGAGAATAATCCACACAAGATAAAAAAGTAACTATGGAGGAGTTATTTTAATTCTTAAATATATGTATAACAGTCCTCAAAACTCAAATAGAAATAAATGTATTTTATAAATATTATATATGCATACATCCATCATCCATCTTGATCTTCCTTTTCAAGTGAAATGAGCTTTGCCAAATAGGAAAAATAAATAACTTTTTCTTTCAGGGCTATACTGGAGCTATACTTTAAACAATGAAAACAAGCAACTCATCATTTCTCTCCTCTAGCTATTTGCCATGCCAGGCCTGCTGTCAGAGACCTACCTGAATTAAATTTATACTCACAGCACTGAAACAGTTACTATTATTCCATTTAAACACAAGAAACTGAGAGCCAGTGGAGTTTATCTCCTAGCCTGATGTGATACAGCTAGTAAATGAGGGAATCAGGACTTGAATCCACACACTTCACCACTATTCTTCAGAACCTCTCTCCCAAGAGCAGTTGCCTACAGTAGGAAAGTAGTAGGTTCTTCAAAGCAAAGAAAAATAAATGCAAACATGAGATTATCCTAACACGGTGTCTGTTTGTATTCATGATAGATCTTCTCTTCTTCCCCTCTGCTCCCATTCACAGGGATCTTACTACTTATTACAGGGATCTTCCCTGTTACTTAGTATTAGAATTTAACATGAGGTTGACTAATTTCTGTGGGTCTTGTAACAGGATCAAGAAGCATCTAAGAGATGTGTTGTGATCACAATGTGATATGAGTGATTTGATATCAAAGTCTCCATCACTTTAGTCGAACCTCTAAATGAGAGGAATACTGGTAATTCAGCCTTTCAGGACTCCAGACATACATGCCAGAATCCAATCAACATCAGATGGGCTGGTTAAAAGCACTGATTCAACAAACAGATGATCATCCCACAGTGTGGACAATTCATTCTGGATCAGTTTTTTGTTTTGTTTTGTTTGCTTTTTTTGGTACCAGGGATTGAACTCACGACCTCGCGCCTGCCAGGCAGGCACTTAAACCACTGAGCTAAATCCCCAGCCCGGGATCAGTTTTTAACAAAGGCGATACACAGAAGCGTGGCATACCTACAGATCCAAATTACTACTCATCAGGTGCACATGAGCAGATTCTTGCCCTTCTTTGATAAAACATCTGCCTTCTCTCAATACTGAATTTTAAAGATTTGAAATTTCATCAGCTTTATTATCTCCAAATATGTTCTTTCAGATGAAGCTGAGATTAACTATATACATGGGATCAAATGAGTGAAAATTTCATTTTAAATAAAACAGCATAAAAGTTATAATATTTAAAATATTAAAAAGATATGAAAGAAAAAATGAAATAATCTTTCATCACACACTTGGAGTAAATACATAGAGAAAACTTAACACAATGACTGGCATAGTGCAAATAATACAAAATGTTAGCTATTATGATTGCTTTATAAATATTTTTCAATCTGCATTGCACTTATATTCAATAGAAATTAATTCATTTCAAAAAAGGAAAAAACACAGAGCATAGTGCACAGTGCACTGTGCCCTGCACTATAAGCACAATAATGAAAATGAGAGTCATCAGGCTCAGCAATGCTAATAACGTCTCTAGCACTGATTCAAATAATTAAAAAAGACATGAGATGATTGTTATCCACTTCCTGTTAAAAAGGAAATAATATTTGACCATCATTAACTAGTATTTAAAATTGAATTGCAAAAGAATTTCTATTTTTAGTGAATGTGGCTCAGTTTTAAAAGGAAATTACAAAGTTATTTTAATTAAAAAAATACCCACACTCTTCTTGGTGTTCATAGAGTCCTGTCCCAGAGCACATCTGAAGTCAGCGTCAGCTTTCTCCCAGTTACTCCATTCTATGCTGCTCTGATGGCTGCTCTGATGTCACTGTTTTGTCAAGAAGGCAATTAATGTTTATTTGAAGGTCCATCTAGTGTGAGTCTCTGTGACAGCTGTTTAAGATGTCAGACTGACTGGCTAATTTGGCTTTTAAAGCCATCATTCATGGTGCTATTTTTCTGGCTAAATTTACAAGCTACTGCTTGAGGACTCTTCTTAGTAGACACTGATTAGTTATCAAATACTAGTTGTAAAATGCTAACTCCTACTCACGAGTAAGGAACATATTTTCAACTGTGGATGAATTTTGGGGTCAATTTCTACATCCTTAGATAGTTTTTCAAGGACTTTTTTTTTTTTAAAAAAAGTCAGGATTGACTTTAAAAAGAAAAGTATTGCAGCACTGTAGCTCCATCCTCTGAATTAGAATTTGGTATATCCAAAGCTGGTGGGAAGAGACCACAAGTTATGACATTAGCTCCTTGACCAATTAATTCTGCTAAGGTTTTAAAGTGGCTCAGTGGCCAATTTTCCCTGCTCCTAACTACCTACTGGCCTAAATAATCCATGTCAAATTAGGGCCACTGGAGCCAAAAAGAAAAAAGAAAAAAAAAAAAACCCACCAGCAGAATGTCTCTGGATTGTAGGTCTCTGGAACTCATCACTTATATTTCCTTAGGAGCAGCATGTATTCACCAGGAATCTGGTAAGTGTTATGTTGGGAAATCAGTAAAATCATCTAAACTCAGACAAATCAATAGCAAAGTCGTGTCTTCATAAGCAAAAAATGAACAGAAATAGTGCGGAGGTATCTCAAAGCCCTTCTGCTCCCATCTCCACATTAATTCTTCTACAGAGAAATGTGTACAGATAAAAACAAAATTATCCATAATGAAAATCATTTTTACCTGTGAAACTTGAAAAAAACCTGTGGTACTGGTAAGTGTTAAATTTACAGCTGTATCTATAGATCCAAGAAGCTGGTCAATTGCTAAATAAATATTCAAAATCTAAAAGATCTTAATCTATTTCTGACCAGGACTATGCCTTCAAAAATTTCACTTAGAAAACAGAAGTAAATGTTGGCCTTTTTGACTTACTATTTTTAGTTATGCAAACACATGGATACAGTATTCTTTAATAGATATGTTATCACAATTAAAATTAAAATTCTATGGGCTGGAGATTTAGCTCAGTGGCAAAAATGCCTGCCTGGCAAGTATGAGGTCCTGAGTTCGATCCCTGGTACAACAATAAATAAAACAAAATAAAATAAAATAAAATAAAATAAAAATTCTATTTGCTAAAAAGGTCATTTGTGGCCAAGACCTATAGAAGGCACAAGGGCAAATCATATCCCTGTCTAGAAGAGCAGTCCTGGCAGGACTGTGCAAAGATGCTCAGTGACAGTACACCAGACAAGTCCGAGGAATGGTCGGAAGAAGGCCAGGTGCCTGGAGAGAGAGGAGGCAAGAGCAGGAGGAGCTGTTTTTCACCCTGCAGATAGATGCCATCATAATGTGTCCAGCAAAAGTGACACAATCTGCATTGTGGTTTCCATGGAATTACTGGGGCTTCAGTAACAAAACAGACTTTGAAGGGTAAGAATTGAAATAGGACAACGTCAGCAACATACTGCAAATTCCAGGGGAAAATATGATGTAGGCTTGCATCACAGTGGTGGTGGCAGAAGTGGTTCATGTCTGGATATATTTTGAAGGGTACAGCCATGGGGTTTGTGGCAGTTTGCACTCAAAAGGAATCACAGATGACATAGCTATTTGGAGAGTAAAGAATTGCAGTTACCATGAATTGAAATGGAAGAAAAATGTGCAACAAGCAATTTTATAAGATGACTAAGAGGTTTGATTTTGAACATGTAGCTCATTTTACTGGTGGTTCTTTGGACAGCCATAAATGTCATCACACAGGATGAGAGAGAGAATGAGAGTCATAAATGAATCCAGTGTTAGCTGATATAAAGGAAAGCATAAAGACCAAGTCTGGCCCACTCGAGTTTTAAGAGATGAAGAGATGAGGAAAAACTCACAAAGTTTGAGGGGCAGCTAGTGAGTGAGAGGAAATTCTGTGATATGTGGAGTCCCAAAAGCCAAACATCTGATTTTTACATTAGGAAGTCTTAAGGTACCAGGAAGTAGAGAAAAATGAGGGCTGGAAACTGATTATTGAATGTAGCTATCTTTTATTTATACTTTTTGTATCTATATTGATAAGTGAGATGTAGCTCTTATTTTGAGGGGTACTCTTTATAGTATATTGGTAATAGAACTATGCTAGTCTTATAAAATGAGGTGTGTGGCTTCCCACCTTCTTCCGGATTTTAGGAGATGACTATTAGGGAAACAGTTGGTACTATTAGCAAGTGAAAAATCTGGGCCCGCTGCTTTTCTAAGGAATGTGTGACTGCTTTCACTACTACTCTCAATTCTTATTTCTCTTTTCTTTGGCCCAATTTTGGTAATTCATATTTTCCTATAAACATGTCAAGCAAGGCTTAGAATTTTATTGGTATAAAGTTTCTATGGTATTTTTGATAGTCAGTTTTCTTCAAATCTAAAGGTTACCTTTTTCTTTTCTTCAAATGTATTTTTATTTTGTAATTCTTAATTTTATCCGTGCTTACCTAAGTGGCTCATTTTTTAAAATAGTACAAAACACTAATCAACACTGAACTTTTTGGTATTTCCAGATAAGCAGGAAGGTGTGCCTGGTTCTATCCTATCTCCTGCCAGCTATTCTATTAGACTGAAAGTGCAGCTCTTCCTCCGGATGTTTCTCGTTGGTAAGTAAGTACACAAGGCTTGGAAGGGACTGCGATATGCAACCTAATTCACCTCTAATGAAGATTTGTTATTGCAGCTGCTGAGGAAACTATGGGCAGGGAGACTTCAGTTTCTGACGTCTGCAGGGATTGACTCAGATGCTAAAAATGCCTGGCCCAAGGTCACAACTTCTCCCAGGATAGCCCACATCAAATGAATCACTGATGGGAGACTATAAAACCTAGTCAACATGGCCCACTGTGGAAGGTGTTTTAGCTCCAGTCTTCCCTGTGTGTCCACTGAGGCTGCTGCTCTAGGGTTTGCATCAAAGTCCAATTTACCCTACTGGCATAATTGTGCATGCCTGTAATCTCGACACTCTGGGAAACTTCCAGCAAAAGTAGGCTATGTGTGCCTTAGAGGTCCTGACTCAAAATAAAAAATAAAAGCACAGCTGAGGATGTAGCTTAGTGTAAAAGCCAATTCCCAGTTCCAAACAACAACAACAACAAAAACCCAGCTTATCCTTCTGCTCAGTCCTGCTGTCTTTCCCTCCCTCCTGCATATATCAGGCCCTGGGTGAAAGCATCTTTCTCACCAAACTCTGTCTGAAAGTCTTTTTCCCAAGGAATCCAAACTGCAAACTGCAAAAAGGTATGGCCGTCCTCCTTTGAATCATAAAAGTACATTAATATGTTTTCATTAATATTCAGTTTTAAATATTTGTCCTTTTTACACTGTCTTTCCCTTTACCACATGAATTATTGAATGCTTTTTTAAAAAAATTCAAGTAGTATGATGGGAGAATATCAACTTTTTATTGATGCTTGGCTTTAATGAATTCTTTATGGCCTACCTATCATGTGATCAAAACAATGAACAGTTTTATCACTGTTTTATCTTAGAACATATGCTACTCATACTCTTTTATCTACAGCTTTCTTTCTTTTAATCTACATAATGTGTCAACTTCAGAAAAAAAATGTTTAAAAATTTCCCACTCTGAGATACGTTGTTTTCTCCTCATGATATTTGAAGTTTTGTTTATGGAGATAGATTCAGAAATGTTATCTTTTTGATGAGGTATTACTTTGGTCAGTGTAGAATGTCATTTTCTGTCCTTTATAATTCTGTTCATTTTAAATTAGAGCTTATGGCATATTAATATTGTTATACATGTTTAACATACATTTTTGGAGGTACATTTTTAACAAAGATTTACATTTTGATAAATCAGAGTTTGGATCTCTCAAGGGATGCCCTGATCAGTTAACATATTTTGTGATAACCAAAATATTTGGTCTAATATTTGACATATTGTGTTATTATTTTTCGTGCTTTTTTTTTCCTCCTCAGACATATGTAGCACTGAAAATGTCTCCTTAACTCTGGATTACTTATACTGACTACACCTTTCTGGATACATCACAACCATTTTCCTCATCGGCACAGTTCACTCACTTGATGAGCCTACAATTTGGTATTAGGTAAAGTGATGTGATATTATCATCTTAGGTGGTTTTAGAATAGATAAAGCTCCCAGTGGCTCACTCCCTCAAGGCATGGGCCAGTGTGCATGTATTCCTAGCTGGTCAACCATCCACTTGGTCATCTAGGACCTGGGCTCCTTACCTCACAGAGCTCTTTGATCTGAGGCCCTCTACATAATTTTCCAAATGACTTGCAGACAGGGAGAGACTATAGAACAGATGCACCTGCTCTATAACTATTATGTCCCACAAGTAACTCTACTCTTCTATTCATATTCTGCAAGAACTAGTCCAAGGCACACATAGATGTAAATGGTGCCTGGAAATGAAATCTTGGACAAGTAGACCTTTTCAATTAACCACCTCAGAAGGGCAACCTAAGCTAGCTGGCTATCTCTGCTCTTTCTAGTCTCTACACTTTTCTGAATTATTTGATAGTTTATTACTCTGGTTCTGCTGCACGGCACAATTTATTTGTTTATGTTCCATGCTCTTTTCCACTTAGTCCCTACATGTGTCTCAGTCTATTATGTATTTGGCATTACCCGTTCCTTCAACTCTTCTGTAGAATGGAATCTACTAGCAAATCTTAATCTACCAGTGATAAGTTCCTTAAGCCTTGGACAAAAGCCCTGGAGAACTAGACACCTCTTATTGAAATTATATTTGCTCACCCTCGCTTGCTTTCTCACTTGCTCTCGTACTCCCTCTCTCCTCAAATAAAATTGGTTACACATGCCATTGTAGTTTTCCTTGTTAACCTCCTAAGTCTCAAGCACAATGGATAGTATACTCATCAAGACATGCCTGGGATTATTTCAAAATTAACAACTGCAAAATGTCATGCTACTTTGCTCCCCCAATTCCAGTCATTATTAACTTTACACAGCAATTCCAGTCTTTGTTGAGACACAGAACTATTCACACAGGTGGCACTGGAGCTGAGAATACACACTGTGGAGTTCAACAGATTAGGGGCTGAACTGTGGATGCGTCTCTTATTGTTATGTGACCTTCCCCAGGTTACTTTACCTTCCTGAGCACAAAAGGGAATGCACCTACCCCAGGGAACCATCGCATAGATCTGATGACAAAATGCATATTACTTGGCTCATAGTAGACGTTTACTCAGAACCTGCCAAAGACAGTAAATTCCTTTCCTTCCTAGTTTTAGTAACAGTGCCTATGAAGTCATGTTAGTAACTTAGTTATATTTATAATTTTATCTAGAATATTTATAATTCTAGTTGAAAATTTCTGATTAGTTTTTATGACCTTTTTCTGCACACTGATGTATCAGCACTTAATAATAAACATTATTCTCTACTTGATTTCCTTTTATTTTAGTTCCTGATACACAGGGCTTAAAATTGCTTATGTCCTATCAATTACATACTTGAGTTTCTATCAGTCTTAGTAGTTTTGTTATATGTTTCCATTACCTTTAAATTTCAATTTAAATCCTGATAAACTGCTTACAATAATGTTCATATCTTCACCACAAAAGTCATCTTTTATTTCTCTATAATCCAAAAACTCAAAATATTATGTTTACTTTTTCTTCATAGCAACATAAGAGAGAAAGGCAAGTATTCAAATGAGTTTTGAATCTCAATGAAAGATTAAATTTCATTGGTTTTAGCATTATACATGATTAATTATATATATGTTTTACTGTATTAATAATTCATACTTTATTAAAGTTAATGTGTTATGCTTACTATATTATGTATATAATTTGAACAAAATAATTTAGAATAGTATATTTCTCTTAATTAAAATTCCTCAGTCACTATGAAAACTGTGATATTTAAATTAATTATCTGGAGAAACAAAGATGAAAATATAAATCTAAGTATTTTTATGAAGATTAGGTATGAAGATTATTTCTTCTTTACTAAAGTAGGTGACAAAGTAAAGGTAAAAAGACACAGTAAAGATACAAAGACATTTTTCTTGTCAAAAAATCCAAAAGCCCATATTAAAGGTTAATATTGGGGGGGGGGTTTGTCTGAGAAAAACAAAACGGTTCCATTTTTCCACTTTATAAGTTATCAATATGTGATTCACAGTTTGTTCACTAGAAAGACAAAGTAGATATTTATAATTTAGAGAGGCATTTAAAGAGAAAAATCAATTTTAAAAGACAGAGAAGAAAACAAGGAATGAATGAGAGAGTAAAATGAGATTCCAGGACAGAAATACAGACACATTAGCAGATCCAGATGGCAAGTTACAGTCAGCGAATCAGCAAACAGAGCAGCAGAAAGTCTGTGGGCAGAGAGATATGCTCACAACATAGGGTACAGACAGGCAAAAGAACGGGGAAAGAGCACAGCTTTCATTTAGTAACACTGCTGCCCTGGGCTCTTTTATGATATGCTGCTAAAGCTATTTTACAATTGTAAGAAAAATGTCACACTGCTTCTTGGTACATAATATCAACAAATTTGTATCTTCTACCAATATTTATTTGTTCAGTGCTTAAACAATAAAAAACTTAGCTTGCATACAATATATTTTGCTCTGTTGGAGATAATGGATACTTATCAAGACCTCTGCCCTGATAAATAGACTTGAGTTATTTACAAAAGGGAGCTTCTTTCCCTTATCATATTAAATTTTCAATGTAATTGTTATGGTTTATCATTTCCCATAACTGGTTTGTGGCTTCTGGTTATGTTTAAAAAAAAAAGGGTGTGAACCAAAGCACATTTCTCACTATTCATAATTAGTGAAAAGAAAAGCTAAAATTTTTTTATATCACACTGTATATCTTAGTTCACACTTGTAGTGCTCTCTGAACATTTTTGATTGTGCAAATATCCATTAACATGTTTTTGAGCAGTGGCCCTATTATTTATATATTTATAAATTTTGCAAATATATTGTATATCATAAATGTGTCATGTTCAAGATAAAATAAACTTCAAAGTAGAAATAAAGTTCACGTAGAAATTTTCAGATAGTAAATTTTCTCCTACATTCCCAGGGCTCATCTGTGTAAAGCTACACAAATCCCTGTTTCAGAGGCTACTGCAGTAATATTTTCACTTTTCTACTTTATGACAACAGATTTATAAAACAATATCTTACCCATTTTGATAATTGTTGTCTTGCATAAAAGGGAAATAGTCTAATTCAGTAAGTCACAGCAAGTTGCAAAGTTGGCTTGATTTCTATAGAATGCTTCTTCCTCCTCTTCCTCAGTAGGTAATAAATATTTAAGGCCTGGGAATGCTAAGAAATTAATACACATTCTGATTGGAGCTATTTGGAAAACTTATTTCAAAACTCTGAGTAACTTTCCAATAAAAACTTAGCTTGCATACTAAATGTCATTTTATTCTTTCACCATGTAATCAAAAATCTTAACTAGGTCTTGCACTGTAGGACCTGAAGTCGACGTGTGTATATATTGAAGAAGGGACTGCAGGGATTTCTTTGCATGTATGTACTGGGGATTGAACCCTGGGTCTTTACACTGATCTACATCTCCAGACTGTTGGAGACCACTACGAAGCAGCCCTGAGCAGGATTTAAAATTAACTGATTGGCTTTCTATGTTCATCTGTGAGTCTGTCCTAGGCCTAGGCCTTGCCTGGTGATGGGAGCTGATTCATAGTAAGTGAACCTCTATGAATCACTGGTCCTGGCTGAGGCCTGTAAAGACCTGTGAGGCCAGAGATACCTCAAAGGGCAGGATAAGGCCACAGCTGCAGACACTTCACTCAAACATCAATTAAGTAGATAAGAGACTGCAGCTGCAGGAATTACTCCTACAGTCTCACTCCTACCATGTCTTCATGATAAGACAATTCTACTGAATTGACATGATTCACTACTTGGAGACAGCCTTGAAGTGACTCCCAAGGTCCTGCTCATTGACTGCACTTTCCTCAGTTTCCCCACCCCTTGTTGGATCTAATAAAGTGGGCAGTTCTGAGAAGTCTTTGTCTTAGCCCTCAGAGTCTCGATCTCAATTAAAGGTTTTTGACCCTCCTGGAGCCCTAAAATCATATCACTTGTCTCATTTTATTTAAACCTCTGCGTATACTCATTTGAGGGATCGGGGATCTAGGTCAGGACCTGACACCAGATCATATTTACATTCTGGGACAGGGTCTTGCTAAGCCACTAAATTGTCTAGGCTGAGTTTGAACTTGTGACCCTCCAGCCTTGAGCCTCCCAAGGTGCTGGGATTCCTAGATTGTGTCATAAACTCAGTTCAAGGACTTTTTAAAAATAACAAAATCATCACTCAGCATTGGTGTAACTTTTTATTCCCATTTAACAATTGCCACTTACTCTGTCTCTAGAGGTTTTTTAAAATTGGTAACATGCAGATGTTATCTCCGCTTTACAAACAGAGAAACTAAGCCACAGAAAATAGTGAGTTTCCAGACAATGTGGCAAATTTAGAAGAGAAGGCTCTAATAAAAAATTGTCTAGCACTAGTTCAGTATGTTTTCCTCATACCAAAGTGCTGAAATATATTGGATATTAAAATTACATATTCTGTAACAAGCAACTTTACAAATCTTTTCCTCATAATGTACTGAGTGTCATCCTCCATAAGGAAATGTATTTTTAATGCATTTGCTATATTTCACTTACTGAAAACAGAAGGGAGTAAGCATTTTTCCTCACAAAGTTACAAGACAGCAGTTCTGCCATTTTTAATTATAAAATTCACTGACTAAGTACTTTTCAGGTGCACAGGGATGTCTGTTCTTAAGAATCCAAAGCTGATATTAAAAGACAGGGATCCTTTGGAAATACAGTGCTAAGGGAAAAAAGCCAAAAATTTTTTTTGCCATAACCTTACAATAAAATTTTCTACACCAAATATCAAATCCTTCTGGCACTCTCCTGATATTTTGTTTCAGATAAAGGAACCCACTTGCTTCTTATGTAATATTCCTATACTATATATGGTATAATTGCTCTTCACATCTGAGACTTACAGCTGGTTATTTATCTACATTTTCAGGTGGCATCTACGAGGTTCACAAAAATTATAGTGAACAAAGCCACATGTGAAGATTCACAGATGTACAAGGAAAAGTTCACTTTAGTCAGCCACTGCGAAGGTGGCTGTGTTAGTTTCCTTGCTGCTATGACAATGCCACAAAGTGAGTGGCTTAGAATAAAACAAATGTGTTACCTTCCAGTTCTGGCAGCTAGAGTTTAAAATGGGTTTCACTGGGGGTAAAATCAAGGTGCTAGAGATGCCAGAGAGCCTCTATCTTTATGCCCTTTTTGGCTTCAAGAGGTCACCTGCTTCGTCAAAGTCAGAAATCACGTTGCTTCAACCTCTGCCCCGTCATCACATCTCTAGCTGTTCTGACCTCTTCCATCTCGTAAGGGCCTTGTGACTGTGCTGTGCCCAGATGTATAATCCCGGATAATCTCTCCACAGCGGGTCCTTCACTTAATCACAGGCTCCAGGGATCAGGGCACACACAGCTGTAGGGGCAAGTTATTCTGCTCAAAATGCTGACTAGCTGATGGCAGCCTTAAAGGGCAAGTTCCTGTGAGTTCCACGCTGCTAGGCATAAAGGAAAGGTTAGGGGAGCTGGCGGCAGGTGGAGCTAGGGCGGGGTTTGGACTCGCATTCAGCAGTTGTGTGATTCCAAGCAACTCAACGTTTAACCACCTCAATTTTATCCTCTAGAAAGCTGCAATGCCTGCATGTAAGGATCTAGGTCATTTCCTGACCTATTGTTGCTCCAATATCCTATTCCACAAAGAAGTTTCAAATGATTTTAACATTTACAAAACCAAGGAATTAGTTTATAATAACCAATTAAGTTTTTTTAAGAGTCTGAATACATATCTATTTTTGTACCTTTCACTGAATTGGTGTTTTAGATAAGTTTATGGAATTTTTAAAGACCATGGCAAGGAAATTCAAAGTTCTGTTTTTAAGAGTTTGTCTTTTTAAAGTGACTTCTTTCAGTCATTATATTAAAAGGCACAAATTTCTTTTTATTAGTTTTGAGATTTGCTTCAGCACACATATACTTCGCTACAGTAATTAATAACTACCAGTACTATTAGAAAGCTTGCCTCATTCTGACCACGAGGGCATTTACTGGTCATTCTAGGAGTTTTATCAAAAAGCTTTCTGAAACTGACTGCCTAGAATAGGAAGATATGATTCCCATTGTTACTTTCAGCAGCCATCTCTTAGAGCACTCAGAGTAGAACAGGTCTCCTATTATGAATGGTGCAGGCACACAAGCTTAAACACTGATTCCTCTCATATGAGAAACACAGAGTAAAGATAAATAATAAATAAAAGAGATAACAGGAAGTAGGAAAATAGAATTTTCAAAGGGGAGGGGAGCAAGTGGAAGGATTGGGGAGGGAAAGGACAGGGGATGGAACAAAGGAATGGGGATGTGTTCTGGAAATGCACCAACTCCGCACAAGGGAAGGAAATATTATGCACCGCCAACATGTATAGGAAAAGAAAAAACAGGAGAAGGATCAAGAGACGGGAGGGGAGGGGAAGAAAAGGGGTGAAGAAGGAATTGAGATGTGTTATACACATGTACTGACTCCACACAAGGAGTAATTATGTACTACACACATGTAATAATAAAAATTAAAAACACATTATTATTATTATTGTGTCTTTTTGAGACAGGGTTTCATTATGCAGTTCAGGCTGGCCCTGAATTCATTCAGTAGCCCAGGCTGCCTTGAGTTTGCAGCAATCCTCCTGTCTCAGCCTCCAGAATGCTGAGATTACAGGGTGTGTCACCATGCCCGACCTAGCGATTTATTATATTATTTCCAGTGCCGAGCTAGTAGAATTTACTATGAACTGACTATACAAAAGATAAATGATACAGCAATAAAACTCTGGCTTATGTGATAAATACACTGTGTCATCACACTGTCCCTCCTCTCATTCTCACCTGTGATGCACTAATGAGGTACTGGGAATATCTCATTCATCAAGTAGAAATAAAGACCAAGAATTATTAGGTGTCATGGTCCTGAAAATACTTCTACACATCCTCCAATATTTGCTTGGCCTCATTGGATAATCTCCAGTAAAGAATGGTAACTTGGTCCTTCAAACATATAGTTTCCTGTCCAAAAGACTTACTGAAACTAGTGACTGCTTTGCCACCTAGAAAAAATCTCAATAAGAAATATAGTAGGATATGTGTTATTCTTCTAGGTTCCTTATTAGATTGATAAATAATTGTTATTTCTCTCCCTAGTCACCAATGTTTGGGGTCATTTGGATGTATGTTTTTCAACATTAGAACAAAAAGATAATTTAGAACCAATTTTTGTAGTTTTTTATATATACACATACAAATCTGAGGACAAATGAGGGACAAATGTGGGACAAATGCTTTCATATCTGAATATGAGCCATGTAATCAGAAATAGCTACATGGATCATTATTCCTGGGTGTGGGAATATGTCTGCATGAGATTAACAGTGAGCTGGGAGATGGAGTGAAGCAGGTTGCTCCTCCTTTATAGATGCTTCTCTAAGTTGGCTGAAGGTCTGAATAAAATAGCAGCTTATTTAAGCAATGTCTTTCCTGTGTTACACAGGGACACTGGTCATCTGTCTTTGGGATTAGACTCTGGAAGCTGGACTTCTGCCACTGGATAGTCCATTGATTTTGTGTCTACAGATAACTTAGACCAACCCAGCATCCTATTTATGCTTCTCTCCTGTGAAAGCATCAGTGCAGTGGGCTGCTCGTGCCAGCACTCCCTGTGCGGTGTGGAAAAACACGAACGCCCTTTAATGGAAAGGCCAATCAGATCATTCCCAAAGTGCCGCTCTCTGTCTGAAAACATCCACTCCTGTTATAGAGTTTCTCCACTTTGAGCTGACTGATGATGATGTACTGTACTAAAGCTGTCAGTTCCCAAAGGGATATATTTCATTTTCACAACCTTATTGCTCAATGATTTTTTAAAAATCCATCACTGGAAGTTCATCTCTTCTGAAAACAATAAAACAGTTATTAGAAAGCTGCATGGTTAACTGCAATATTTGGATTTTCATTTTAAAACATTTAATTTATGCATGTTATTGTTTAGGCCAATTTTAAGTTCATGGCAAAATTGAGCAGAAATTACAGTGAGCTATTCTATTCAGCCCCTGACCCCTCCTCTGGCGCAGCTTTCTCCTGAAGCAGCATAGCCCATGGGAATAATAGAATCAATGCACCAACATTTACAAATCATCATCAGCCAAAGTTCCTAATTCACATTAGAGTCACTCCTGGTATTAACACATTATGGATTTTCACAAATCTATGATGAGCATCACAGTATCACAGAACAGTCTCACTGCCCTGAAACTCCTGGTATTTATCTATCCTTCCTTCCCTCAAGCTCCTGGCAACCACTGATCTTTTTACAGTCCCCATGGTTGTGCCATTTCCAGCATGCCATATACACAGACTCACCTGCACACTCTTTTCCGATTGGTTTCTTTTGGTTAGTAATATGAGTTCCAGTTTCTTGCATGTCTTCTCATGGACTGATAGCTCATTTCACTGAATAGAACATTTTCATTAAATTATATTCCACTGTAGGAATATACTGTACCATACTTTACCTATTCAGCTATTGAAGGACATCATGGGAGACCCATATTTTGGCAATGATGTGCAAGATTTGTTAGAGAATGTTTCCAAGTGAGAAGAGGGAAAAGAAATATAGTGATGCATGCATTCTAAAATGCTACTAACAAGAATCATTAGAAAGGAAACAATTCTTGCAAGTTTCATTGAGATATAAAAATGGCAAAGATATCTTCAGTAGAAATTATATCATATATTACCTAACAAGTTATAAAATATATCTATAAAACAGAATTATTCACTTATCCAGACTGTATATTACTTATATCATCACTCTTCGAGGTAGACTGTTGGTGAATGGCTTCTTAAGCATCAGGACAAGATTTTTTAAAAAGTATCTCAGTTTTCCATTATTGTAACAAATAATTGAGATAATCAACTTATAAAGAGAAAGGATTTATTTTGGCTCATACTTTTAAAGGCTTCAGTGAATAATCAGTTGGTTTCATTGCTTTGAGGCAGCACATCATGGTGATAGTGTAAGATGGAGCAAAGCTCTTACAATGTGAACCAGAGACCAAAACAGAGAAGGGACTGGGGCTAGGCTGTCCTCTTCCATGGACCCCTACAATGACTGAAGACCTCACCTCAGCCCCCACCTCTCCAAGGTCCCATTACTCTCAACAGCACCACCATAAAGGCCAAGCACAGAAAAACATACTAAGTGCTTAATAAAGATTTCCCTCAGAAAAGTGTCTATTGAACTAACCAGGGTGCTGCAGTGCACCTGATTTACATCCCATAGCTCATCAGCACGGAGAGTTAACAAGCATCCTACACAACACCACTTAGAGCTTGGCTGCCTCTTCCAGCAATCTATGGAAACCACCTTGTTGGGTTCTCTGAATCCTCCCTGGTCTTCTACAGAATATGCCAATTTCTTTAAACTTTTTCTCTAATTTCAGTTAAAATGTACATACACTCTAATTGTGTTCATACATCCCTCTTTCTCCTTGTCCCTTACACTACTACCTTCCTTGTTCTTGATCTGCTTCTACCACCTAAGTAGAAGTATCATTTAGGTTCTGCTAGGACGTTTCTGCTGTTTCTTCCTTCCCCACCGTGCAATCTCTTAAGTTGCTGATGTTAGCAAGTAGGTCTGGAAGGAAGCTGGAGTAGTGCCATGTTTGTAACCCGTGCACATTCAGCTCAGGTGCTCTCTGACTGAATGTGGGGTGAGACAATGGTAGACGATGGTTACATGGATCACTGGCACTAATATCTGCCTTACAGCTTACTTGTTCTTACCACATAAAGAAATATAATAAGAAGCACAATTTATTTAGGAAATAAGAAAAGTTACTGTATTAAAAGTGAAATATTAAATACCAAGTAAAATCTACAAAAATTGAAATGCAAATATTTGGAAAAACATTTAGAACAGAAGTATTAGACATAAGTTATTCCATGGTTGTGCAAAATGAAATATAAATCATATATTTCCATCAAGAAGATAATATATGATCTTACCACTTGAATTTTTTATTTTTTTCTATTATTAGGCATTTGTTCATTTCAAAATTCTATCAAATATAGTAAAAATAATGACTACAATCTGAAAATTATTCCCTTGATGCTCTTGCTTCCAGAATTTTAAAAAAAGAAACTACTCTTTTTAAAAACAGCATAAATCTGGACATTATTCCATAGCCTAGTTAACCTACCTACCATAAGCTTTCTTAAGTTTCTGAAATTACTTTTTTCCTTCTTCAGGTCTTCATAATATTTTCAAGAGGAGTAAGACTTTGTTCTCTAGTCATACTCTAATTTCCAACAGACATTATTTTTCTCAATGAATTCTATAAGTGGATTTTATAAAACTGAATGTTAACAAGAATTATTCATTTGATGGAAAATATGGATCAGTTTAGTATATAATGTGTAATTTAACCATAAGAGCCATACACTGGTATCTTGTTTTCAACAGATGACATTCACATGTCAGAAGGGAGGAACACAGCAGTGCTCTACTGTGCAACAATTAGCCTTGCTATTGTTTCAGCACAAACATTTCATCACCAAGGACTCAAGCAAAGTCTTGTTTGGCCTCAAGCAAAGTAACTAATCACAGGACAGGCTAGCGCAAAACTGACTATGGAAAATATTGGTGATCATGGGGTTTAATCTGAATGACATTCACACACCAATTAAATAACTATAGAGTAATGCTTGCTACTAATAAGGTGACAGTAGGTATCTATATGCTTACAGTAACCATCAAAATGATAAACTAAAATTACTATATGTATTAAAGGCCTTTGGACTATTTTACTAATATTTGTATTTATTTTTTATGAAAAGGAAATTCACTGTCTCAGCCAAAATTTAATTTTTGAGGACTGTCTGAATCAGACTGTGACAACACGCCTACAAAACAAATGAGTGAATCCTAATTACAGCCTGGAGTCCACCAACTGCTTAGAATGTGGCCAGAAGAAAGCAGTGCTGCAAGTGACTGAAAAAAGACAGAAACTGCCCATTTAAAGTCCTTTAATATTTACACAGCATTTGACAGGTTGTGACAAATGTCACACTCATTTTTATTTATTATTCATTTTATCATTAAGCTAAGAGGTAATTTACCAAAAGTACATTGGGGGGTTCACAAAATGGATGGAGGTTGAGGAGCAGGCTCTAGGAATAAAGGCAGAAGGCTGAAGTCTTGTGGGTTGAAAGCAAATAATTGATAATTTTGTGCTGCTTCTTATCCTTAAAGTAAGGAACACTATGTTTGCATATGTGATTTCTGAGACTCAGCAATTTTAATGAAGCGTCTATAAAATCACTGAAGAGCAGGCATCATGAATCCAACAATGATTCTATTATGTTTTAATGTTAGCAGTGCTATTACCTTCCAGTTTTTTAGGATACTTTTTCAGAAAATAAGCTAATGTCTTAGAGAAAAAAATACTCGCACGATATATATGGCTTTGGAGGGGTGAGGGTAATTGTAAAGAGGGGATTGCGAGTGTCTACCAGCACGACACAGCAAGGCACTGCTCCAATCAGAGAGCAACACGGAGAAGGAAGATGGAAAGTCTGTCTCATACCAGGCACTGCAGCAGACCTGGGATGCAAAGATCAAATAGGCAAAAAGGATATTCGTTCTAGCAGGAGTTACGTATCTTCATGTATACAGCCTTTTTCATTGCTCCCTCAGTGGTACAGCTTCCTTTAAAATGCCTAGGGCTGTTCTTTCCTCAACACTTCCCACACCTCAGCCCTGTGATTAGCACACACAGCCCTTGGCTCCCACTCTCTCCACCCTCAAGCGGGGGCCGTCAGTCTTTCCTTTCCCTCATCACCCACCACACATCCGGTCCACTCTGCCTCTTCTCTCCAGCCATCTGCTCCACACTCAGCACAGGCCACCATCAGCTCCCAACAACTCTTTAGGTCCCCAGTATGAATTACTTAAGAGCAAACCTTCTCCTTTATTTTTAAAGTGATCATGATAATGTCAATACTCATCTTACAGTTCTCTTTAGAGGACGTTGTAAGTTGGTCAATATAAAACATCACAAATGTCTGGAGCATAAGAAATGTTCAATTAACAGTCATTATTATTGTTACTGTTAGTGACTGCCAATGGCAAAGAGGGATCAAGAGATGAAAGACAAGTCTTTGGTCACTCTAGACCCCAAATACATAGCATGAATTACACCGTACTGCAGTTATTTTTTTCACTTGTCTGAATCTCCTACCGAACTTTGAATTCATTCAGGGTCTAGAAAACATCTTACTGAATTGAAAATAAATTTCTAATTATATACTCATTAATAGCCTTTTATGTCATTTTAACCAAATAATTACTTCAGAATATAATTATGAAAATGCATGGAACATAGCTTTTTTATATCATAGGTTTTCTGTCCTTGTTTTAAATCTAAAAATTACACTTGGACTCTAACAGAAAAAGATGCTAAAATATTTAACTTTCCAAAATGTCATATTTGAATCACTTTACCAACACATACATGAAACTATGTTAGACAGTCAAGACATCTGCTTCAAAGGCCAGAAATCATAGGCGTTTGTGGGGACTTAAGATGGAGACAGCAAATGTAAGACAACAGCCTCCAGAACTAAAGAGTGGCCCACAGCCCAGGGCACCCCGCTGAGGGCCCGGCAAGTTATGTGTTCCCTGAGTCTGAGGGCTTCTAAGACTACAGGATAAAAGTAAATGTGTTTTCCTCTCTATACAGGATCTAAAATGTGGGCTTCTAGCTTCCTTGCTCCTCTGATTCAATAATTCCTAACCCAATTGTGTTTAATCAGACTGTAAAAGACCTAGCTAGCTCTTCGGTAGTTACAGCCCCATCCTAAGATGTTACCGGCAAGTGGAGCATATTAGGTGGCACGATCTTTAAACCCTTGAGCAGACAGGCTGTAAGTATTAAGACTTCAGGAAAAATAGACCTTGGATATGGATTTAGAGACTTGACAGGGGATGGTGAAGACCAGGCTCCACAAGGATCATCACTCTCGTCTTCAGCTGTGATAAACCTTGGGTGATAGAGAGGGTAGAACAAATGGCACGGAGGTTGTGACAGGTGCACAGCCAAAACATGCCAAGTCCCTGTGGCACAGAGTGCACCTGGAGCAGGTGCTGCAGCAACAGTGAACACACACACAGGGGAACACAGGAGTGAGTGAGTGATGATGAGGTGGAGTGAAGGCCACCCCAGAACCTAGCAGCCAGGTGCTGAGGAGACTCACTTCACCAACACATATAGGAAATTAGGTTGAAGAGTCAAGACATCTGCTTCTTTGGTCAGAATATGTAGGCATTCATATGAGCAGGGAGTGACAGTCAACCACACAATCCTGCCTGATGGTTTGAGAAAAAACAGCCAGGGCAAGAGAAAAAGATAGCCACTGAAATGCTCTTAGTACGAGACAGCATCAGATTATGAAAAAGAAATGATGTAAGAGGATAAGCGCACAAGGTGTTCTAACCCAGGAAAAGAAAAGTGATCAGCAACCAGGTGACCCAGCAGATGGACCCACTTTTCTTCTCCTAACACCCATGCAGCACATGGCCAGAATCATAAGTTAGTCCAAGGAGTGAAGAGCTAATGTTTACTGAAGGTCTATTGGGTGGCGGGTACTATGCTTAGTGTGTTAATCACCTTAGTTCATATTCTAAACATTGATGACAATCAACTTATAGATGAAAACAGAAAAACAAAAGCTGTAGCTTGTATCTAGATGCCTCTCCAAAGCCTCACATCCTTGTTGGTGGGGCTTTTAGGAGGTGACCAAGATCACGGGTGTGATACTGGATTAGTCCAGTGGTGCATTTATAGCTAGGTGTAATTTTGGGAAGTGAAGCCTGTGTGCATGGCCTGGAGCGAAGGGTGAGTGTGTGTGAGTGAGTGTGTGAGTGTGTGTGTGTGTGTGTGTGTGTCTATTTCCTCTTCCCTTGACCCTGCTCCGCTTCCTTCTTGTCATGCCATGGACTAGTTCTCCTCTGCCACGCTCCTCTGCTAGGTCACACTGCCTTGGAATGAGCTGACTATGGACTGAAACACTTACAAACTGGGAGCCAAAATAAACCTCTTTTCCTTCAACTTACAGGTGTCAGGTATTTTGGCCCAGCAACTAGAAAGTAACTAAGACCAGGAAAAAATGACCTTCTTACGGTGATACAAAAAAAGATGGTGGAGAGAATTAATACCTCAGCAAACACTAAAGGACAACCTATTATTTTCCAAGCACTGTGAGAAACAATGGTGAATGCACACACTCGTAACTGCTAGATTCACACTCGGACTTGACTCCCAAGCTCAGCCACTACTGCACATTCTTATAAAAGAAGT
Organism: Hydrochoerus hydrochaeris; assembly: GCA_004027455.1. NCBI lineage: Eukaryota > Metazoa > Chordata > Mammalia > Rodentia > Hydrochaeridae > Hydrochoerus > Hydrochoerus hydrochaeris. Next base: position 182,346 of record PVLA01001265.1, read on the forward strand.
TCTTGCTCTGACCTAGTTACAGCATTTGACTAATGCTGTGCTGTTTCAGTATCATAAAATTAAGCCTCAATTTTTAATTTTTTTAAAAAAATCATTATTTTTTGAGTCAAGGATGTGGTTTTACAGTTTCTTTTTTAAATGATGATCAAGAGAAATCACAGTACATCAGTCAACTGCTCGTTTATTATTCATATTTTAAGCAAGGAAAGTTAATGTTAACTCTTAGACCAAAGTAAAAGAACAGTTTACATCAAAGCTTGAGGCTTCTCATTCTTCCAGTCCCACTTCTCCTGAATCACAAGGACTTTAGCTTCAAAATTATCCAAACGAAATTATATCTATAAAACTTGTTTATATTACAGTTCTTAGATAACTTGAAAGGATTAAATTAGAAGGAAAAACCCAGGAATAATTTGCTTATCTTTTTTAAAAAATTTTTAAAAAAATTGGTACAGAACTTCACAAAAGGTTACTGGATAACAGTAATAGGTACCATAGTATATCTCGCTATCTTCACAATAGTTGTTCTTTCAATCAGGTATAGCAAAATCAAAGGAAATACAGAACATTATAGAACTTACCAAAACAATATTGAATAGAGCAATACCATTAATCAGAACAAAGCAAAACAATGATAAAAATATTTGCCTTCAAAGAGATAGTAGAAAAAAAATCCCCCTTATTTACTATATTGCATATAGTCAACCTCGCAAGAGATGCTCAGATCTCTGGTTCCCACTTGCTAAGTGGGGGGATGAGATGTTTGATTCTCAGCCCATTCACCAGTAGGCCCATAGCCACTTAACAGAGCAGCCAGCTGGTTGCTTGATTTCCCAGTGCCTTAAGTTCCAACATGGCAAGGATCTCAGGAGACACTGATGGTTCTCCCTAAGTCCAATTCTTGTGAGGACATGTGGACAAAGACCTTGATCCTAGGCCTCTCCCAGTATTTATTATCTTGTCAATTTGCTTATCTTTAACATTCAGAATATTAAAATTAAAATACACATAGAATTCTATGACAATTAGAACACATTTTTTTACCTAATAGTTATTAAGCACTTACAAAGCACAAGATAACAAAATTGTGAGAGATACAAAAATCACTGAGACAGGATACTGTTTCCATGAGTTTCTGTGGTAGAAGACAAGACGTGAGGAAAGAAAACATAATTCTAGTTCAGGGCATTGGCTGCTGGGAGCCAATTCTCCTTGGGTCTCTTGCATTTCTGCACATATTGTGAATGAAACAATGACTATCCTTTGCTATAAATTCTCTCTTTCAGGATGTCTCTATAGCAAACAGTCTTGGAAGCAGAGTGGTGTCCCACCCTGGATCAAAGGGTAGGTTTCCTTACAATCCTGGAAGATACACATTGTGTCTCTTGGTAGTGTAAAGAGAAAGAATGCTTACTGTCCAATATAATAATGTGTCCCTCCAGAGCAAAAGGCAGATGTGTTTACTTCCCATTACAGTTTTTGTGCAGTAATACAAGCTCTCTTTGTGTCATCCTGTGAGAATCTGGGCTCAGAAAACAGTATAATCAGATATTGTTGTCTCTCTAAATAATAAGCTATGCTTTGTTTCTGACATAGCCTTGTGTTTTCCACCAACATCTAAGAAACCATGGTAGGATAAACTATCTTATCCTTCATAGTTCTTGACTGCTCTCAGTTGCAAAAATGGCAACAAATTCTTCTACTTCCTTTACCCATTCCCTTTCTCATACCATTCTTACCTGATTCTGGAATACCCATGTGATTTGCTTGGCCAATGAAACACAATCTGAAGTTTAGAAAATACCTGTACATTATGGTTTTCACTAATGCTGCTAGCATTTAGTCATGTCAGAAAACCAGGGCACCAAACATGGGCAAAGACTACCACTGAGTTACATTCCTAGCTCCCAATATAAGGCTTACAAAGGAGGCCTTCTCTGGGCATACTCTACCAGAGTATGAGGAACACTGTGGTAGAGAAGATGAAAAACTGAGAGCAGCAATAGTCATTGAAAAGTGCCAACAAGTAAATGTATTTGCTCATGCTCTGTTTTATATATATATATATATATATATATATATATATATATATATATATATATATATATATATATATATATACATACACACACATACACACACACATGCATAAAACCAAGCCATTTCACAAAATTAAATTCAAAGACTAGAAGGTAAAAACCTAAATTAACCATGAAGAAAGCTAAGTTGTGATCTACAAGACAACAAAACGTGTATAACATAATGTTTACAAAATCAAAACAAGAAAAATGAAGTTATTGTAAATATCCAAAATGGACTGCCCATGGCCTACACTGGTTTCTGTATAACTTACAGATCTGGATAAGGGAAATTTTTTAAATATCACAGTTATTTTCCTGTTCATATAGAGATCCAAACTGTTATATATATAAAAACATTACCTGAAATAACATTGAAAAATTAAGTATGAATTTTTATATGTGTATTAAGAAATTAATTTCAAAGAATTTTTGGCTAATCATTGTCTTTTATATCAGGAGGCTGAAAAGGCTAGTATGACAAGTTAGACACAGATATTAGTTCCAGATCTGCCATTTAGGAACTCTGTGACTAGTTATTTAACTTCTGAATTATAGTGAGTTACTTGACCTCTGAGATTGTTTCCTTACATGGAAATTGGTGATTTTAATGGTAAATAAACTGAAGATTAAATGAGATCATCCCATAAAGTCCACCAAAATCACAGGAAATGCTAAATACATGTCATTTAATCAGCTATAAATATACTGTACACTTTCATTTTCAAAATAATGGCAATCATATCACCATATATAATTAGTTGCTGGAAATCAAGCTCCACAGTTATACTAAACAAGACAACATGCTGTTTTCAACCTTACATGTCAAAAAATTTGGGGGGCAGCTGTATCTCTGTACTAGCAACAAAAAATCAGAAAATGTTAAGAAAATAAAAAATCAGAAATACAACATATATTCAGGAATACTTTTATTGTCATCAATTGTTTTACGAAGCATTTACATCAGAAAGATCACCAGGTTTCATTTTGCTCAGGAAAGACCCACATCCCAGCATTCAAATTCCGGAAATGACTACCAACTCGGTCAGTTCTGGCAATGACTACCCAATTGGCACAGGACTGAATGACAGTCCAGGAAACACCATGACTCTCTGCTTATTGATATTCTAAAGAAACAAACAAGCTGCCTCAACTTACCCGGAAATAGTCGCTGCATGCTGCTAGGACTGCCTTGTGAGCATGGAACTTCTGTTCCTCAGCAATCAGGGTGACATCACAGAGGATGCCGTCACTTCTCTGCTGATTCAGCGCTGCCAGGACACTGTCATTGTGAGATTCTGAGTGGCAGAGCCTCTGCCCTGTCAGCATTTCTTGAATACTACAAAGGAGAGCAATTGATTGAGTCAACTTAAACTTGATTGATTGATTGATTGATTGATTATACTGGAGACTAGATTATTAGACTTGTCTCTCTTCCTCTCTCTAATTTTGAGACAGGTTCTTGCTACGATACCAAGTTTCCCAGGCTGAGTGGACTTTCCTCCTTCCACCAGCCTCACTTCCTGGATGCTTTCTCAGCCTTTTCACATCAACTGAGGGAATTTGGATTTTTGCACACTATTTAACCTTCAAATTTCCCTGTTTTTTTCCTCTGCTAGTTTCTGGTCCTATTTTTTTCTGATTGTTTCTTTGCTCTCACTAGGTCTCTCTCTCTCTCACTAGTATCCCTCTTTCTGAGTGTGTGTGTGTATGCGTATGCCTGTGTCCTCACACCAGTCCATACTTGTGGATCTATGAGAGTACTGCTAGACTCCTGGCTTCCATGTGGGTACAGCTTCAAGTGTAACACCTGCTGTGTATGTGCATGTGTGTTAACAGAGAGAGAGAGAGAATGTCTTACCATTTTGTCCCTCTCTTAACTGCTATTCTTTCTCCAGCTTTGTTCCTTACCAGATCTTCCCACAGGACAAGATTTTCCATTAATGTATATAAGAAAATTGAGCAAATGTTGGTTAAGGGGAAAAGAACTACAAGTAAAATTATGCACCACAAGGAGAACATCAAAATACATACCTTTGCAAGTTAAAAACTTAAAGTTGAAAGTATATTATCAGTCTTCAGTGTCTACATGTGGTCATTATAAAACACTAGGTTTAATTTGTGAGCTTGCTACACTTGTCCATCGTGACACCCCTCTACTATATGTCCCACACTTAATCCTTTCAAAAATCCTAGGTGAAAATTTAGAATTTCCTAAAATGCAAAGAGTTATGGACAATTCCAGTTCAGATTGACAAACTTCTCAACACACTTTAAAATCTCAGAGTATGTACTGCACTGAGATGAGAAAGGGATGCTGGTGAGAAGTTACTCAGAGAAGGAAAGAAAAAAAAGGGGGGCCGTCAAAGCCTGTTTCCAGACAGCTGATTTTCTCAAAGCTGCGTAAAGGTAACCCCCAACCCTTCCCATACACTGGTCATTCCTGCATCCATGCGATCCTTTCTCTGAGCACAAAGGAGTTGCTCAATGGCACCAGCATCACCGTGACCTTTGTCAGCATGGTGGGTTTGACGGGGCTGTGCCCAGACAGTGTGCCGCTGACTGGTGAATTACAGTTAAGCACAAACCATCATTTTAAAATTAACCAAATGCTTCCCAAGAAATGTTAGAGTTCAGTCAGTAAGTTTTATTGGACATTTTTGACTGGGAAGCAACAGAAATGTCAGAACTACAGAAAGAAAAAAATTTGACAGGAGATGATGATGCAAGAAGCTGTCATAGGAAGGTGGGAGGATTATTTTCAATTGGAATGCAACAGTGATTTTGAAACGGTTATTGTCAGTAATATTCACCTAGTGGCTGTAGCTATCAAAAGAGTTTTTAGAGGCCGGGGATTTAGCTCAGTGGCATAAGCGCCTGCCTGGCAAGCGGGAGGTTGTGAGTTCAATCCCCGGAACCAAAAAAAAAAAACAGTTTTTAAAATAAGTAATTGAATATCACATTCAGAAACATAAATAATTTTTCATAAATTTCTAGTAAAGTCTAGAAGAGATTAATTAGCATCATTGAAAGAAATGAAACTGGATAATAAAAGAAATACTGTATCATCTAAGTATAGCTTAGAACAATCTTTGAAAAATCTTTCCTAAAAGGGAGAGATTTAATATATTTAACAAACTCATAGTGCTTACTATGTTCAATTATTAATTCATTTAATCATCTTAATAACCCTAGAGGCAGGTACTTTTGTTATCTATTTTATAGATAAGAAAACTGAAATTCTCAGATCATACATCTTGAAAACATCAGAAATATAATAATTCCTCTACTTTTAAAAAAAGATAATCTATAATGAATATCTCCAAAATTTATGCTTAAGGGACAAAAATATCAGAAGACTCTATTGATTTTATGCTTATCTCATGTATAATTAATGTTGAAGTCAGCCTTATGCAATAATATACATGAACATGATGAAATGGGTATAGTAAGAAATTGTTTGAAACTGTTCAAAAATATTTGTTATGCTGTGATGAAAAGTTTCAAAGTATTATAAATTTTTGTTAGCATAACTTTAGAAAATATACTTCATACTTTCATAATTTTTCCCCTTTTATAACCTTAAATGATAAATACATGCATTTTGAAATTTCATTTGTAATGGAACAAAAGAGCATATTAAAATAATTGCCTTAAAGTATTTCCTTACTGATGTGCCAAATATAGTGCCACAATTCACATCCTTATCATTAAGTCTTGGTATCTGCATTTCAACTATCTCTTGAGAGTGAATAAACCTTGCCTGGGAAAGAGCAGCTGTAAACTGAAATTTGGCAAAGAATAAAGGGCTCAGTTTTACAATAGTGATGTTACACAATTTCACAAGATCTTTCAGTCTGGCTTGAAATATCCAAGCTTAAAGAAAATAGCATGCTAAATATTTACCACAGCACTTGGCACAAAATCATAGATATTTTGAAACCAATATGTTAGTATTCCTTAAAAACAGAAACAAATACTCCAAGATTTGGCAAGACATAGAGGCCTATTAATCGAGTCATTATTGTATTCTAAAATTAAAAGTAACTTCGCATTCAACTCTCCCATATAAATCTGTAAAAGACTTCAGCCTCTGAATGTGAAGGCATACTGGCCATGGCACACAGCTGGGAGGGTCACATCTACTCTACGGAGCAATCACCATAAATCAGGGAGAAAAGAATCAAAGATCACAGGGTAGCTACGTTTAAGTTAAGGAGAAGGGAGATACATACTTGTGATTAGCTCCCTTGGCATCTGAAACATACATCTAGCAAATAATTAGCAAATAATATTTCCCAATTTAGAGAAATTCCTATCACTACTTGGGAAACAAAGAAAAAAGAAAAACTACGTATTTTAAAACTTCCTAAATTACTGGGAAAACATAAGTATGAAAAAAATGTTGCCATCTCAAAATTCTCAGGTAATGCAGTAGGCATCTTGCCTTCCCCAAAGCAACCCTTGTAACTTAGGATATCCAAAGTTACCCTGGCCAATACAGAAGCTGTGATCATGTGTGGCTTTTAAGCACACCAAAGACTGAGCATCCCAAACTGAGATGTGCCATGAAGGTGAAATGCACACTGGGTGGCAAAGACACTATATGACAAAGAGAATTCAAAATATTACATTAACACTTTTATATTGATTACATGTTTAAATATGCTATTTTGGGGACTTTGGGTTATATAAAACATACTGTTACAATTAATTTGATTTGTTTCATTTTATTTTTTAATGTGGCTGCTTTAAATTATGGATGCTTCCAATTCTGCTTCTACTGGGAAGTCTAAAACTTCCCAGGCAAGTATATATCTTTCTATTTCTTTTCATTCAAACCCTATATTGGAGGGCTTCGGGTGACCCCAATCATAGACTACTGCTATTCCTGAATCTCACGGGGCCAAGCCTACACCCTGATATAACCATGGGCAGCCCCAGAGAGCCCAAGCAGCAGATTGCTTTTTAGGAATGCCAGGGAGTTACCATTTGATGAGCCGCGTGTCAGCGTCCAGCAATAGGGAGATTAATAACCAAGGTCTCAGGGAATAGGAGTATTCATGACTTTGAGCCTCTAACTTTCATTCTGGAGCTGACGGAACAAACTAATAAATCAGATGCAGAACATGATGCTCATGGCATTGTACACCCTCCTGAGAGGGGACTGCTGCTTCTGTGCAAATTGCTACTTTGAGTTCAGAGAGTTAACATTTTTGACCATAGAAATCCCATAGGGTCTCACTTTTATAGAATAAAATTTGACTGAGTTCAGCTTTTAGGATGTAAATCCCAAAATGATAATATGCTTTTAAATATCCACATTTCAAATTTTAAAATTTAAATGAATTTCTGTATCAGTGTTTACCTAATACTCAGATATACAAAAAATAAAGTACTTTCAAGTAAGGATACCAATAAAGTATTACATTCCTCCATATCAAGTAGCACAAAAAGCCTCAGTTATTGAGCCTCATTTCTTAAACAGATTACACAAGAAAGAAAAAGAATGGGCAAAAATTCTAAATGGTAATAGAATTATGCCTGATTATCTTAATTCAGCCTATTGATTATCAAGTGCCCCAATCATCTAACACAGTTAAATATATTATGCAAATTAAATTCATGTAAATACATTAAAAGAATTCTATTTAACTAAGTGGGAAGGCTGTTAAAAGAGCCTATAATGAGACTTAATTCTATTTTATACAACACTTTACATTTTATAAAGTCTTTAAATAGAACGCTAACAATTAATAGCAATGGCGATAATAATAAGCAAAAAGGATCATTCAGAAATAATGAAGACTATGCAGAAAATAACATAATTACAAATGAATTCTGTAGCCTTCTTTCTCTCATTTATTCACCCAACAAATAATTATTCAGCCTTCTTGTGTTAGGATAGTACTGAGATAAAACTGTGCAAAGCAAATGTGCTCTTAGTCCTTACGGAACACTCAGTTTAGCAGAGTAGTTACACATTAATCAAGTAATCTGGCCTCCCTGAAGAAGAAACACTTGAGCTACGGCTAACGGACAATGCAAGTTACCCTGGTAAAAAGAGGAGAGAAGCTTCTCACGCAGGAGCACAGTGAACACCCCGGCCCTGTGGCAGCAGGGAGCACGAGCCGGACATGGTGGCTACAGGAGGTTAATGGCCGAGGCCTGAGGACAAGGAGAGGCTGCCTGGGAGTGGCAGAGACTGAAGCCCATTCGTGCGGGACCTCTGGGCCAGACACCTACCTTCGGAAGAACATATCTTGCTGCAGCTTTCTCAAACAACCTGTCTGAGAATCAACGACCTATGAAAAAGTTCTGTCCCAGGAGGATGGCAACCCAACAGGGACAGGGAGAGATGCCTGTCCCTGAAATCCACGAGATGTGCGGAATAATGCTACTACATGAGAGGCGACAGGAGAAGTGGTCCTCAGGGGAAGACGGGTCCAGTGACGTTGGACTGAGAGAGATGACACAGGAGAGCACACAGTCATGCAGCAACAGTTCCAAGCGGGATGGTGAAAGATGTGCGGGGTGGGAAGGGAGGGCTCTGGGTTAAGGCAGGGCAGCGAAGATCATTTCAGCAATGATTACGCTGAGGAGGACAGATGGCAGTAGGGTAGGAGTTGGTTGTTTGTCTATTTCTCCTAAGGAATACCTACTCTATGAAGGCAGAGACTTGATCTGTTTTATTAAAAGCTGGATCCTATTGCATCAAGTAGAGTACTTGGCTCAGTAAGTATTTATTAAATGAGCGAACCACTGAAAGAAAATGCTACTGGAATTTTGAGAATAAGCTCTGTACTTTCCATGTCATTTCCTTAAAGGGAATGATATTTCCATATGTGTAGTTTTCTGATTCCTCTTTTAATCCTATAAAATATATATATATATATATATATATATATATATATATATATATCTTTTGTTAAAGACAGATAAGTATCTCAAATAAGCATAAGAAAAAGTAGTATCATGAAACTTCTCTAGATCTGACCAAAAACTAGATTTTAGCAGTTACTCTTTGCGCCATCACAGCAAAATCACAAAAGCTCTAATTTATTTCTTTATTCCTTTGAATATGCATTCATCCTTTACTCTATGCTTGATCCTGAAATGTGCAGGGTACTAGCTCAAGGCTCACTGAAACATGCCAAGCAACAAAACCATCCCCCTGAGCATACCTGAGGCAACGCTCAGATGGCATTCTCCAGCTGGGGTCCTCAGGTCTCGGTCTTAGAAGTCTACAGAGGAATCAGCAAACATTCCAGCTGATTAAAAAAACATAAGACAGAGGAACATATTCAGCTAAATGCAAGAAAAAAAAAAGCACAAATTCAGGTCTTTATGATGCTAAAGTTCTAGAATCCCAAACGTTTCCATATTGGAGTGTTTTGTTGTTAACATGAAACATTCTAATACTATGCTTTTTTTTTTTTTTTTTTTTTTTGGGTAGCAGGGATCAAACTCACAACCTCGAGCTTGCCAGGCAGGTACTTATGCCACTGAGCTAAATCCCTGGCCCTTATTATGCTTTTTTAACATGAAGTGATTCCAGATGCTTTTAAATTTTCAGTTTTTCCATATTGTTGGAGAATCAGGACTCAGAAGTAAAATGTATTTAAGAATCAACAATAGCTAATTAAATTAAAACAAAAAATAAAAATATGAGATGGCCAAAGGGAAAAATAAAAATGTGATGAAACTATAATGATCTAAATCATAAATACTAGTTGACTTGTCCTTCATAGAGATTTTACTTTTTTCCAAACATTATTAGTAAAATCAAGTGCCTCTTGGCTAATTGTCTACAGAAAGATGATTTTTTTATTCAAAACAGATTTCTGAAAACTAGATGGAGAAGACATAGATGACAATTAGTAGGACATGAAAACTGGATTATTTCAGAGTTCAGGATTATCATAATTGAAATACAACAGGATGTCACTGTCAGGTTTGAAACTGCTCCGTAGCTAAACATACTTACTCATTTTGTCCCTGCTCCAACCCCTCGCCTTGTAACTCTAAACAGAAAAAAATCATTTGAGCAGTTTGGGACCTGATGCCTACACTTTACCACTCTAACTAGAGGGTCTAGCTCTAAATTTGCTAATGCTTTCAAGAAATAAAGTTAATTACAATGTGGATAAGTTAAACAAGTCCCCTTCTGACTTTTTTATTTTCAAAAATGATAAAAATGTGAAATGCTTATGAAAGAAATACACCAAACTCTGGCTATTTCTGTTGACTTGTATTAAAAAGAGCTGCAGGTTGCAATCTGAATAAAATGGAGTATTTGTTACATTGCATACAAATTTTTAATTGGCATGATTATACAATAGCTCATGTAATATATCATAATTTGGTTAACATTCCACTGTCAATGAATACTAGGTTATTTCAATCATTTTTGGTATAATTTTATCTTTTAGTTCTTTTTAAAATTATTGAATATTGGGGCTGGGGATTTAGCTCAGTGGCATAAACGCCTGCCTAGCAAGCATGAGGTCATGAGTTCAATTCCTGGTACCAAAAAAATAATTATTGAATATGGAGTATCACTTATTTCTAATGTAAATTTTGACAAACCTAAAAGTGAGAGTCATTTTTAATTGGTCCATTACGACTGAGCAGCACAGGTGGCCAGAATAATTCTATCCACATTGTTTAATTAGCTAAAAGACTTGCTTAGCAACCTGTTGTTGCTACAGTTTTCTTTCCAGAATCTGGGTTATAAACTCCAGGCTGATCCAGCACTGACACTAACTAAAACAGACACCTCAACATTAAAATTGCAAACCTTTTCATTATAGGCAAGTGAAAAATTTTAATCTTTCAGAAAGTCCAATGTTTTCAAATGCTTCCAATGATCAGGTGACTGGAGAAAAAGAAATCTAAAAAATAAAGTAATTCATAACTAAAGGCCACACCTAACATAGTATTTTTCAGGTATTTTAAACAAAAAGACCAGAAGTTATAAAATGAACTAAAGTCCTTTCTCTAGTCAATTATTGTTTGGAGACCAACTACTAGTTTTTTTTTTCAAAATCATCTAATGATAATCTGTTACAACCTATCAAGTTTAGTGCAATGGACATCACTTTTAGGAAGATTCAAAATAAGACAAGGATGTATCACCATGGATATTTCCTTGTTATTTATCCTTTACTATTTTTATACCTATTATTTACTAAAGACATAAATATTTGCACATTCAACTAAAATTAATTTGTGAGCGAATATGACTTTATGACAGTGAGTACAGTGTCCAGTACAGCTACCTGAAAGCTCCAGCCAGACCTGCCCTCCCACCACTGGCCTCCAGGCCAGAAATGCAAATCCTGACCCAGGGCTCTTAACCCTTCCCAAGAGCTCCAGAAGCTCCAGGCCAGTCTCCTGTCTTTCTTCTCAGAATTCACAAAGGGGTTCAAAGCTGGGTCAGTGTGGTGGAACATTAGGACCCAAGGAGACCCGCGGAGAGACTGGAGCTGCTCCCCAGTGCCTGGGCTCTAGGGCTGCTCTGCCTCATCAGAGATGCAGCCACTGAGGACAAACCCTGAAGGGACAGCTAAGAGGGTGGAAGCACAGGCGGAGGCTCTTTTTCTGTGAACTGCATGTGAGCAGCTTGCAGGTCTCTAGACTAAGACCATGTGCAACTTTCTGAACTCACTAGCAGGACAAAGATTCTGCCCTTCACCCAGCTCTAGTCGGGCTGCTCTGAGCTCTGTTTTCATGTAGGCCCTGTCCTTGGGTATGTCCTCAAGAGCTTTTGGCCAACTACTGAACAGATGTAAGTATTACTTTGGTGAGCAGAGCATGTATATTAACATCACCATACTTTAAAGGCAAAAAATACAAACTAGTTAAGAAGCCCGTGCTAAAGTTCTCGGTACCATTCAGTGAGCTTCTTAGCTCAATGCATTTAGCAGGAAGGCAAGAATTTTCCCCTGCATCATAACAAGGAAAGGAAGGGCACCAGACTACATCAGGGCAGAACACAGCCCTCAAGGACATTCACTATTCTGACATAAAGCCACGGAGAATGAAAAGCTGCAGGACCAGCTCTGAAACCTAAACATCAAGTTTTCCTTTCATAAAGAAAGTTTGAATTTACAAGGGATGATGTGTCACAGGGTCTCAGGAAACATCAATGTACACCCTCTTTGCCTACTATAAATACATATCTGAATTATGTAGTGATTTGTTCAGCTGTCAGATATAGAGGTGAGTTTTTACTTTTGTTTTACCATTTGCTAATGTAGTTAAGTATTAATCTTTGCAATCTTATTAAACCATGATAGTGTGAAAGGAGGGAAAAAGAAAATAACCAATATGTTTTCAGGTTCATAGCAGTATAATTCATAATAACTAAATCTTGGAAGCAGCTTGAATGTCTATCAACAGATGAACAGATAACGAAAATATGGTATTTACAGTGGAGTACCACTCTGCCATAAAGAAGGATAAACTTGAGTCATATGTAGGAAAATGGATGCACCTTGAGCCCATAATGTTAAATGAAGTAAACCAGACACACAAGCCTAAATACCATTTGGCTTCCCTTCTGTGAGAAGCCCAATATAGAAATAAAGTGCAAAATAAAAGACTGTGGGAAATAGATGAATTTTTTGGCACATGGGAGGGAAACAGAAGAAAGGGAGACCAAGGAGAAGGAAATGAGACTATAAAAGGGGCGAGGCTGTGAAGTGCTGTGTACATGCACCAAATCCTTAAGAGGAATGTTATCACCATGTACCACAAACTTGTATTTAAAACACAGGAAGTGGGTCCAAGAGATGCGGGGAGAGGAGAGAGGGGGCAGGGCTAAAAGGATTAGGAAAGGTCACGTGTGTGCACCAACTGTCCGCAGCGAACACAGCCATTCTGTTTTCTACAGTTATGGACTAATGAAATTACCGAGATGAAGGAAATCCCCTACATCTCAAAAAAAAAAAAAAAAAAACCCCACAAAACCTAATAGGGACTAACATTTACAAAGCAATAAAACAGGCTTATAGTAATAATTATGAAACTAAGAAAAAAGATAATTTTAGTCAAAAAGACACTAGAAGTGAATTTCGTATTAGATCCTAAGAAAAAATAGATGTTACATATGTGAAAATCTTTTTAAAAAGAAAAAAAAACCCTGTGGATTTCGATGACAAAGAAAACAGCAACAGAAAAGCTAACAAGGTTAAGAAAATCAACAAATACTATCACTAAACACTACACCAAATACTACTGCTAACTGCTAAAACAAGCACTACTACTAAATAGTACAACAAACATTACTACTACAAGTACTGCTACTAAAAATGCACTGACTTAATTATGTGGATGCATACCAATCTCACCAACATGTAAGAAACCAGTTTAGTCTTGTTATTATGCCCTCGCTTAGTAATGTGTTAGTATTACACTCCTAGTAACAACTGATGAGTTTTAAAGTATTATTTATTCCTTATATCAGCAATTTATAGTAAAGGGAACTACACGCAGACATTAAGAAAAGTAAACCGCAAAACACATAGAAGTAGTAGCTAGGAAAAAGTCCAGAGACTTTTATACCTATTATGAATCATTTGGATTGGTTTTAACCATGAAAAACTAGTTAAATTAGATAATTTTTTATACTCAAGGGCTTGCTGATTCCAATGCTATATCAAATGAATACATCTTGAAAGGAAATGTTGCTTCTAAGCATAAAATGAATTGCTGAGTAGGCAATGGTCCCAGTTACTGTTTTATTTATGTATCATGTGGGGCTGGGGATTCAGCTCAGCGGCATAAGCACCTGCCTTGTAAGCACGTGGTTGTGAGTTCGATCCCTGGTACCGATTACAAAACAAACAAAAAAGAATAAATGTATGTATCATATACAGTGATTTATCTTTAATTCTATGATTTCTGATTATCACATTAAGTATTATAAATTTTTAACAGCAGTACATCATCATATGGTTGCCATTAAATCATATTAGATAGCTTTTAGTCAGAACAACAAATATTCAATAGCACCCCACTGGCACACTTCCCTATATAGACTGCATTCCTGGAGAATAATGAGGATGTTTTCCATTTCAAAGACTGAAAACACTTAAATTCTTCCTCTAACTAAAAAAAGAACTCACAAGGCTTTACTCTCAGGAAAAGTCCAATGTGTGATCAAAAGCAGAGTTTGCCTCCTGAATAGAAATTTAGGCCAAAAGAACAAAATTGCTCCAGTTTAATAAAACTTTACAACTCCTTTAATATATAAAAGAATGAATATTCAGAACATCCTTCTTGAGATTATAGCGTTGACATCATTGTATTAAAAACTGCTATTATAAATTTAAATTAAAAGCATTTGAAATAATAACCATTTTCCTACTTTTATGGACCAAATGCTTTCTTTGATTCTTACTATAATAAGCAACACTTATATGAATGATCTCATTTGACTCTCAGAACTTGACACAGAAAGAAATATTATTTACACTTTGTAGGTGAAACTCTGGGGGTGAGGAATTCAACAAAAGTCACAGGTCTAGGAATTGGTAGTGTTAGGAATCAAGGCTTATGTATAGATGCTCTTCAAATCCATCATAAACTGAAAATATATGTCAAAAATGAATTTTAAAAATTTTTAAAATGCATTTAAAACACCTAAACTATCAAAAGTCATAATTTAGCAATTATAGGGTAATAATTGCTTACCCCACAGGCATACAGCTGGCCAGGGGCAGTGATTCACTGCATACTCCCTGCAACATGAGAAAGTACTATACCGATATCACTAGTCTGGAGAAATACCAAAATTGAAAATATGGTCTCTACTTGAATTTTTATTGCTTTCTTGCCACAGTAAAATTTTTTTTAAATTATAATATGAACCATCCCAGCAGGTCAGGACCATCTGTATGCTTAAATATTCTGCTCTAATCCCAAATTTCACAAAAAAACCATAAAAATGTTACTTTCAAAGACACACATAAAATAATAGAAACATGTAGAGTATACAAAAATTTTAGAAGTTATATAGTCAGTAAGTCCTTAACATAATGACACAGATATGTATATTCTAATATACTAAGTATTTCTGTAAGCCTACAAGAAGGAAAAATCAAGAGGCAAAATATTAAATATCTTCTTGTAGATAGACTCTGCAAATGCTGTTAGAACATACAGGTAACCAGTGTATGTTGCTACACCACCACAATATCAGACAAATAGGTATTTAAAATAACAAAAGAACAATTCTCTTTCCCTTCAGCTGGGTGGAAATACTGAGGACACACTTGTCAATAATGTGTCCTCAACACGGAAAGCTGGGAGAGAAACCGAACATGTTAAATGGCTCAGTTAGCCCCTCGGAAAATTTGGTAAGATGAAGTTAACAGGGCTCAAGAAATGGCTATGTATTTCATTTTTTACATACTGTTAAAATGGAGGAGATATAGCTTAATAGCCACACAAGATTAGAATAGAAATACCAAATCCCTAAGAATGTATATAATTACTAGGATCTGTCAAAAGAGCCTAAAACAGAATTCACTAATAATCTCAGCATATGAAGTATTACACATGAATAAGAACAAGATAGATCACTCACAGAAAATCACGAGGAAAGAACAGGTGGGTCATAAAAGTAAAAATGTAAGAAAACAATCAGCATATTGTTCAACCTGGTTAATAATGGTAATTCCAAATAAATCCATAATTAGATGACAATTCCACCCAATGGGAGAAAGGGAAATGGACCTCTCAACATGCAGGCAGGAGTTTAGTTGGTAAAAGGCAATTTGTTTGTATGTATCATAGACCTTAAAATGTGAGAACCCTTAACCTAAACATTCTGTATCTAGAAATCATCTAGAAATAATCAGATAATGCTGGGGATATAGATCAGCAGCATAAGTGCCCACCTGGCAAGTGCAAGGTCCTGAGTTCAATGCCCGATACAAAAAATAAAAATCAGTTAAGTGTATGCAAGTTTATGCACATCAATTTTGCTGCATTACTGTCTAAACAAGCAAACAATAAAAGCAATATTTGAGGGGATGAGTTAAATAATATAAGTCTTTCAATGAACAAACAAACTAAACAAATAGTAAGATGACGAGCCAGACACAGACTTGAAACAATGTTTACAAGATTTAAAAGAAAACTGAGAAATCAAAATATGTTGTACCATATAAAATCACTGCTATAAGAATACATAATTATCTTCTTGGGAACATTATAAATTTGATCATCTTTAATTTATAATGTCTACAATAATTATATACTCTGTATATGTGTAATTAAAGACAAGGATTAAAAACTCAATCTCCATACTAACTCTAGCATTTACCAGCCATCTAATTATACGCAAATTGGTTAATTCCTGAATTTAGTTTCTTCACATACAAAATTGATAAAATAATCAATTATAACCCTAGGGACAGCTTAAGAATAAAACTAAAAGCAAAAGCACTTTAAAATGAAAAGTACTGTACTTCAAACCATCAGCTGTTCCAGCTCACAGGACATCTGATAAAAGACAATCCCACAAAGCGCTACCGCCTGTGAGGGCGCACCGAGAGTGGAGAGCGGTGGGTGAGGGGCAATGCTAGTCCTCTGCCTGCACAGCTGGTTGTGTGTGTGGCAGAGCAGGACTCTCCAGTGTCCTGTTAAAGCGAGACGATGGTGATGGCAGTGGTGATAAGGGGACAACCTTTATTAAGTGTACCGGTAACTTAACAAGTGTGGAGTGTTAGCACAATGCTAACTTGCACTGTGGCATATTTTATTTATCAGGGGCACCTCTGTTCCCTTCTCATGGATCTGGACATGAACGTATAAAGTACAGTCATTCCTAGGTGCTCGTGGAAGACTGGTTCCAGCACCCTCACTGGATACCAAAATCCATGGATGCTCCAGGCCTTATATAAAATGGGGTGGTATTTGCAATAACCTGCTACATCTTTCCATATACTTTACTCCTGGATTGCTTCATTCTTTTTGGTTTTTTATCCTGTATTATGATACCTAAAACACACAATATAAATGCTACATAAATAATTGTTATACCACATACCATATTGTTTAGGGAATACTAAGAAAAAAGTCTGTGCATGTTCAGTACAATTTTTTTTTACATTTTTGTGTTTTATTTGTAATTGTCTTTTATTAGTATATGTTTGCAGTACATTATGAATACATAATGCAGTACATAATGAGTACATAACGTGGTATATATGAATACCGCATCTTAATTCTTTATTTCATCCCTTTCCCCTCTTCTTTCTGCCTCCTCCATCACTTGGTCCCCTTCCTATTTGGAAAAGATTTATTGCCATTTTCTTATTATCCATCTTCTATTTTGTTCTTTATATTCTAGGTTTTTCATGTAAGAGAAACCATGTGACATGTAAGCTTATGTGCCTTTATTTCATTTAACACTATGTTTCCAAGGTGCATCCATTTTCCTACAAATGATTCGTTTTTCCTTCTCTATGACAGCGCAGCACTTTACTGTGTATAAATACCCTATCTGTTTTATCCAGTCATCTGCTGAAGGCCATTTAGCCCACTTTACAGATTCAGCTATTATTAGTTGTGCAGATATAAACATGGATATGCATGTATCCCTGTAATACAATGTCCTCAACTCTTTCAGGAAGATACCTAGAAGGGGAATAGCTAAGTCAAATGGAATTTCTAGTTTTAGGGGTTTTTTTCCTCCTCCCCCCTCCACCCCAGTACCGGGATTGAACTCATGACCTTGCACTTACCAGGCAAGTGCTTGAGCCTCTGAGCTAAATCCCTGACCCTAGTTTTAGGGTTTTTTTGAGGAATCACCATACTGATTTCTATAAACCTGTGGTTGAACTAGTTTATATTTTCCCTAACCATTTGGGTCTCTTTCTCTGTAGTCTCACCAGCATTTGTTATTACTTGACTTCTTTGTGATAGCCATTCTAATACCTAGGATTTATAAAGAACTACAAAGTTAGACCACTCCAAAAAAAAAGGCTCAGTCAAAAATATGCAATTTTTATTAAATATCTTTGTTCTTAGGTTGGCTGAATTCACAGACGTAGAAGATCAGACACAGAAGGTCTCATTTGTGAAAGTTACACAAATAGTAAATGGTGAAACCAGCTTTCAAGCCCAGCAGATTGCCTCCAGAGACCAGGCTCCTGACTACAGCTAACGCTGACAAAGGGACATATTCCAGGAGACAGTCACACTCCAGGTTTCTTCATGCTTAACACCTTCAGGCACCTGGAATTAAGCATGAAGAACTAAGGCAGTAGTGACTCAATACAAAGGAAATTTTCAGTAATCTAAGATGCTTAAAGATTACGTAAAGTAATACCTCCATCACTGTAGGTAACCAGGGTTGTTCCAAAGAAACCCCAAACGACCCAGGCCCACCTGATCCAGAATCCCACACTAGAGGATCAGAAGCTGCAGCCACCACCTGTGGGTGTCTCTCAAAGAGGCCCCAGGTATGTGCTGTGTCCTCTCCAAATTCATATGCTGAAGTCTTCACCCCCAGTACCTCAGTGACTGTGTTTAGACATATGATCTTTAAAGAGGTCACATAGGTGGACCCTAACCCAATATAATTCTTTTCATAGGGAAAAAGATCAGCAAAGACTGTGAAATCAAATAAGAATATGGCCATCTACAAGCCATAGAGAAAAACCGCAGAAGAAACCAACATTGGTGGCCTTTTGGTCTCAAACTTCTACTATCTAGAATTGTGAGAAAATACATTTTTAGGTCTGTTTTGGTTTGGTTCTGGTTTTTTAAGAAACAGTTTTGCAGTGTAGTCCAGGCTGGCACTGAACTTGCAGCAAATCTCCTGGCTCATACATTTCTGTTATTTAAGCTGGCCTGCCTATGGCATTTCCTATGGCATTCATAAACTAATGCCAAGGGCAGGGAGCAGTCACACACATATGGGTCCTCTGCTCAGGCTGCCCTCTCACCATCACTCTACCCCACGGCTGAAATCAGCCTGGTCTCCAGCCACCGCTAACATGTGCTTCCAGTCTCTTCCCACTTCCTGCAACTCAGAAGCTGCATCAGGCCCACTGATCATGCCACCTCCAGGTCTACAACAACCTGTAATTTGCCCAGGAAAATTGGGCAACAGGTGACTCAGAATCCTCTGACCTATCTGCCTTTTTACTCTTTCCATCTGAGAGCATAAATCCTGCTTTCATTTTTCCAGTGTTCATCTTTTGTCAGATACTAAACCCCACTATTCTATTTGCTGGTTTTTTTGGTTTTTTCTGGGTTTTTTTTTTTTTTGAGACAAGTTCTGTCTCTGCAGTTCAGGTTGACCTTGAACTCACAGCAATCCTCCTACCTCAGTCTGCCAAATTCTGGGTTTACAGGCATGTGCCACCATGCCTGGCTTAAACTCCACTATTTTTCAAGAAAATTTCTTCCAGAAAGTTTCTTAGATTTCTTACACAGTATGTTTGCTTCACCAGTGCTTTCTCTATCCTAGGTTTCACATGAACCATGGGGGCTCAGTAGGCAGAGTATATAAAGTTGACCCGTGTCCTTATCATTACTAACAAAAAAAATTTTAAAAGCTCAGATGTATGTCAGTTTAGTTGACATTTTAACCCTTCATGTTAGTTCAAACATAGATTGAGTCACCTCATTTTAAAATGTTTAAAGAATACATATTCTTTTCATGCACCAAGTAATGCATAGTGTTTAGCTCAACATTATTTCACATTATTTACAAACCTACTTTTCTATGTTTGAGGCAGTACTTTTACTGTGCTTATTTCCACATCCAGCCAAGCCATATGCCTGAAGTACCTGCCACCTTCTGATACTCATTTCCAAGTCTGAACTGTGCATGTGCATGGTTTCTGCATCACTTAGGGTAATTTATTTTTCCGTGGTAGACCATCTACCAAGTTGTCTTTCATGGGTAATACCACCAATCCATCACATAAGACCAAAAATGTATGAACCTTTTGCAATGCAGTCCTGCTGTTGGATCTGTTCAGAGGGAAGGGGAAGCACTACCCAGTTCAATCTGGGGAAATGCAAAGACCTAGTTCCTGCCACGTACATGGTAGTCAAGTGGATATAGGCAAAAGCCCTGATCCCATTTGATCATCTTACTGACTTGCTTAAAACTGTTGTGATAAAGTCAAACTCCTTAAATACCCCTGCCAAACCTCCCAGTCTTGTGTTTTGTCACTTGAATCCCTGGTTTCTAGTCACAGTCCAGTGGACCTCTTTGTCCATGCTGAATTTTTATATCCCTTCATAGCACTGATAACTGCTTTCTTTTCTGCTTAGAACTTTCTATCCCTCCCTTTTGTCTGGTTAGCTTCTATTGATCAAGCAAGTCTCAGATGTCACCTCTTCATGGAAACCTTCCCTGATCCTTCCAAGTCAAGGTTATTTACTCTGTGTGCTCTGGTAGCACTTACACATCAACACTCAACAGCATGATTGGCACTTTATGGTATATAATTGCTTGTTTGGAACCAGGATCTACTGCTTTGTCTTCATGTCTGCTCGTAATCCCACCCATGAACTTTAACTTCTTAAATTGGGTCAACACTGATTGTGAGATGGCCACACTTTTGCCTAATGTCCCAGTGTAATTACTAATCATATCCTTATTTGTTTTCTTTTTCACTCAAGTAAGATAATAAACTATTCAGTCAACCTGTTTATATGGGCAATATTAACACCTATCTAATTCACTGTTATACTGTTATATCCCTTCATAGCACTGGTGACTGCTTTCTTTCCTGCTTAGAACTGTTTTTACTAGCATTATTGTCACAGAACCCTCAAAGCCAGAAGCATAATGTATTTCCATTTTAGAAAACAGAACATGTTTTGGAAAACAGACACATTATTTGCATAAACATTACATTTCAGTTTAAATTATGAAATTCATTCCTCGAAAGAATAAAATTCCACATTACTTATCACAACTTTATTTATAAAAAACAAAGAATTGAGTATCTGGCTAACCTAATTCATATAGCTGGAGATCTTGAGAACCAAACTAGCATACAATATTTGAGTCAGTTTTTTCAGTCATATTAGCACACCCCTTTTCAGCACTTTAATTTTTATCTCCATTACTGCTCTACGAATAGAAATAAAATCCTTAGATCAGTTACACAGTCTTGTCAAAATAACGCAGCCTGCAATTATCACATCTTGAGGTGCTTTTTAAAAATGTTGCTATGAAAATTATTAAAGAATTTATAATAGCTTTCATACTACTTAAAACTAAATGAATTATTTTCCAACATGTTTACAGATGACATAACATAGATCTTAAGCATTTTTCTAATAGCTATATAAATTATCTGTATGATCAACAACATATTACTGTATAATATGGAAAAATCATTACATACACTATATATGCACTACATATATATGTAATTATTTTATTAGAAAACTTTGTATGAAGTACTTAATCAGACATGAATAACCCTTTGATTAATGGTTACCTGCTACCACATAGATAATATATGATTTAGAGTTCCCAAACTTAGGATCTAGATGGAATCTGAACTCCATTTTCAAACAGAGAAATGTTGGGAGCTATTGAAGCTGGAAATTGAATACACATGCAGAGTTGCAACATGGCCAGGGCATGGCTGACCCAAGAACAAAGAGATACCTCAAAGGGCACAATAAGGCCACAGCTGAGGACACCTGGCTCCAATCAAATAAACAAGCTAGAGACTGTAGCTGCAGGCATTTCACTCCAGCAGTGAAAGTCACCTGGAGACTTTCTCCTAAAACAGTTCCTAAATTAACAAAAGATACTTCTCCTAAATAAACATAAGATAGTTCTCCTAAATTAACATAGTCTGTTACTTAGAAAAGTCCTTGAACCATTCTCAAGATTCTGCTCAGTTTACTGCGTTTTGCATTATAACCCATTCCTTGTTTGAAAACTAAATAAATAATGGGCCACGCAAAGACATTCCTTGTCTCAGCCCCCAGCGTCTCGAGCTCTGCTAGAGGGTTTTGATCCACCTGGAGTCCTAAAATCATACCACTTGTCTCATTTATTTAAGCCTTCTCCATACACTCATTTTGGAGATTGGGGATCTTAACCAGGTCCCTGATAGAGAAACGGTCTTGCGGTTGAATTTTAATACATAGACTGTTCATCAAATATTTGCTGAATGCTTAATATATTTCTAGTAATCACTTAACAAGACATAAAAGACAAAGCAATGTTAAAACTAGTATTACTTCAAAAGACCTTGTCATCTACAAAATAAAGCATAGCACTCACAATTTCAGCTACTCTAACATTATAAAACACTTTATATTTCCTATTGAGAAGTGCACAAACTTCTGTCATTTAAAACTTTCTAAAATTATACCTTAAATACATGAATATGATACTATTTCCCCCCTTGAAAAGCTGATGTGTGATGTGTGTCCTACATCTACGAGAAGCATTAGAACAAGGGAAACATTGCCAACTGCCTATGTATAGGGGTAGGAGTATGTATGTAACATACATAACATAATCCTTACAAAAATCTACCACTGTAAGAAAAAAAATGGACCTTTTTTCACAAGTATGGGCTAAACAAGTTGAAACACTCAAGGAAAAAAGCTGGTAACTGGTAAAATTAAGATATGTTATATTAAATTATCTTACTAGAGAGACTAGTATATGTTAGAACATTGGGTAAAGGTTAAATGCAAAAGCACTGAAAAAGAGAGAAATGAATGGTTGTCTAGATTAAAAGTACAACACACTCAAAAAGACATGGAGGCCTCCAAGTTATAATTTTATAAAATGAGAAACCTGTACTAGCTAGAGATACAGTGTAACATCCTGATAAACCTTTGGGTTCAGAGGTGGGACACCTAGTTTTAAATCCTATCTTCAACACTGTTGTGTGACCCCTTTTCACCTTTATAAAGTAACTTAATGTTTCTAAATCTCAACTTCCTAAAGGGTAGACAGGGTGTAGAAGGGGAACTTAACAAAAGGCTTCCAGTTAAAGATGGTAAATTGAACACGTATCCAAATGTTTGTACTGATCACAGCACACATCCCAATTTCGAGAAAACTAATTTAAAAAAATTTTTTTTCATCTTCTTTTTGAGGAAATTATGCCAGCAGAATTCTTAAGATTTTAAAACACTAATAAACACACATCATCAAATAGAACAAGAGAAAATATTAAAGCCACAAAATTTGCCGAAGCTAGAGAAGAGATGGGTACACAATAACAGCTGCAATACTGTCAAGAAAAGTGAATTCTCATCTGACAGTGGGAATGCAAAGAAAAAAAATCCAATTTGCATCAATGAATATATATCCTGAAGACTCAGGAACTGATAGTGCCAATGTAAGGTTGATTTTATGGACTACAATGTATCCTCCCAAAATGCATATGATAAACCCTAATACATAATGCAAAAGTTTTTGTAGGTTGAGTGTTTGACAGTAAAATGTTATGATATCCTGTCCATAGTTCTTGGCTCGTAACTCCTTCCTTCAAGGCAGCCCACAGAAACTAGAATTTCTCTTCCCCAACACAAGTCATTGAAGCTCTAATCTCCAGCCCTTGTCTTGGAGCCAGCCATAAAAAAAAGATCTGATTTAACCTGTCTGATAATAAGTCATATAAGACTATACTCATTCTAAAGGGGTCATACTTCATACCCTCAAGGAAGGGATGCTTCCCAGAGAGATTAAAAAAAAAAATCCAGAAGTAGATAGTGGTAGGAACACCAATTTACAGCTGGCTGTTCAGAAGCAAGGTTAAACAAACTGAGGCTTGAGCCTGGCATCTAAAGTGGGAAAGGGCAGTCCTAGGACTAAGCTTTCTGCTGATGCTACTTCTAGGTAGACAGTGTCAGAATCCAACTGAATCTAGAGGGAATTTGGCTGGTATCTACTGCTGGACAATTGCCTGCTTGCTGACGGAGAAAAATCTTCACACCTTCTTGGGTCACTGAGGCCCTCTGTGCTGATTTTAACCTGAGAACAGAGGGAAAATACATAGTTTGTTCATTCTAATCTAGAAGTAATTAGGTCATGAGAGTGGAATCCTCATGATGGGATTAATACCCAAATAAGAAGAGATAGGCGGCAGTTTTTTCTGTCTGTTCCCCTCCATGTGAGGACACAACAGGAAGACAGCCATATGCAAACCAGAAAGGAGTCTGCAACAGACACTAGACCTGCCAGCACCTTCCTGTGGGCCTCTCAACCCTCAGAATTGTGAAAAATAAATGCCTTTGTTCAAGGCACTCAGTGTATGATAATGCAATAGCAGCCCAAACTGAATAAAACCATGGACAACAGACAAAGGGAAACAGAACTCCTAAACTGTCTATTTTTGTCTACACTCTACAGCTTCTGGTCCTGATTTACCCAGTAGCAGACTGGATACTGGCCCTCTGGAGAGAATAAAAGTGTCTCTAGTGTGGGCAACACAAGCACAGTGAAGGCTGAAAGTGCTATTTAGAAAACAAAGAGATTAAGTGAAATCTGGAGATTAAGCTTTCAGGTCACACTTAACTTCCAAAATGCCAGCAGCTAAGCTTGTACCACCCAGAGAAATCAGAAGTTTATTCTATGGGAAATATAACTAAGTCAACAGGAAAACCTAAGGGTCAGACATGATAGGCTCCCCTAATAAACAGCTCAAACTGATCGCTTTACAGAATAGCACAAGCTTACCCATATTCTGAGAGCCTCCTCCTGGTCAGCCTCTTTTCCTTGCATGAGTGATGCAAGGATCACCAAAAGTTTGAAAAGAACAAGAGAGAACCATCAAAGCAAAGAAACAGCGGTGAAGGGAGTTCATTTTATTTCATTTTATTTTTGGGGGGCTATGAAAAATTATAGTAAAGCACTTGATACTTGGATATGTAATACTCCAGGTTCAAGTTCAATCTCCAGTACTGAAAAATGTAGTATTCCATATCCAAACAAACTGTCAATTGTTTTAAAACAAGGTAGAATTCAAGGTATTTTCAGATTTACAAAGTATAAACAATTTTCTCCAAGCACTGTTTCCCAGGAAATTGCTAGAAGATATTTTCCACCTAAACAAGGGAGTAAACTGAGAAAAAGGAAGACATGGCTCAGGAAACCCAGGATTCAACACACACCAAAAAATGAGATGCAGGGAATCCCACGGTGATGATGAAGGAAAATCCAAAAACTAAAACTATGAAGAACACCCAGACTAGAGTAATTCAGAAAGGTTCAGAAAGACTTCTCCCATAAGGTTAAACTGATAGAAAACTGATAAGAAAGGCAAAAGTCGCATACAAAAGGAAAACCAACCATGGTTTGCTTATGGAAAGCAACGTATACAACAAAAATATCAGTTTAAGTAAGTTGAGAGCATGAAGGTTTGAGAAATATATAAATGTGTGTTGAGTTGGATAAAGAAGATTAAATTTCAATCATCCATTATGGGAAATCAATAGACTTATTGAACCGAAACTTAGAAATCAAGAACTAGTAACACAAGCACATTATTGAGAAATATCAAAGTAAATATCTAAAGAAATAGCAAAAATAACTGAAAGCTATTGCTTCTTTGATACTTCTACATAATCAGCTTTGTGAATTACCTGACTTTAAATCTTATATGGTTTCTGGTAAAATAAAAACTAAATTTTAAAATACAGGTTATCTTACAAGGTACACAATTTAATTAGCTGCATTATAATTAATGCAACTTATGAGATGATCCAAAGCACATATCAGTTTGTGGTACATGTATTTGTGTGTGTGTGTGTGTGTGTGTGTAACCTGGAGAGTAAATATAGGTTCACACACCTCTGAAGACTTCAGACTTCTATATAAGCACTGTATTTTACCTGAAATACACTTATAACAGTGAGTGACTGAGAAATCTAAGATTTAGAGATCAATTCTTCACCTAGGTTGATCAACGGTACACAGAACGAATGCAGCCCAATGATTATTTTGGTGAGTGAAGTTTTATTGGAATTGAAACCAATCTGTTCAAGCGGCCTTCACATCATCACAGACTTGAGCAGCTGTACACAAAGCATCTGACGAGCAAAGCTTAATCTTTTCTAACTAGCTGCTTACTGGAAAAGTTTACCATTCTTTGATCTAAGCCATGATAAATTTCTTTCTCTTCTTTTTCTCTTTCATCTGGAGACATTACTCAGATCTACTGCCTACAGTGAAAAGGACAATACAACTCAATGACTTACGTTAATTTATGCTGCATGTAATAAACACACAAATTGTTTCAGACACAATATTTGATTTTCCATGAAAACTGATCTAACTTGGCTGAAATAAGAGAATTTACTGCTCATTCACACGTTCATTCAACATTTAAACAGCTTTCACCATATTCTAGGAGTTCATGTGAAGAAATACTATTAAGATGACTTTGTAAAGCAATGTGTCTGGCTTTTTTAACATGACAACTGATAAAAGCTATCATTTTCTTTTTAATAAAAAGGTGTAAAGTAGAAGAAAGGACGTGGGCACGAGTTTGAGTTCCTTCCACTGCCAGGTTGAACTACATGTTACCTGACATTGCAACTATGAATTATAGGAGCAGGGACAAAGTCCCACTCAGCTGTGTGGTAAAATGAGCTTGGTTCCTAGAAGACTTAAAGACCTGTTGTTTATAAACTGCTCTTGCATTTGAAGTTAACTGGGCTTTTTACCACAAACTTAAAGTTTCATACACCTCCAGAAGCACTTTCCCGCAGTGAAACTGCACTGTGAACCTCACACAGCATAGTCACATAGCCCTAACATTTCAAGACGTCACGACTAAGGAGAAATACACATTTCATTTTCATTTTAAAATTAACATCTCTTTAAAACCTTGCCTTTGACAAAATTCCAGTTTTAAGACAATATTATATTGTGTTGCTTTGTTACAGAATAACCAAATAGCAAAATGAGATACTTTTTAAAAATAACAGTACCAAACTATTTGCATACTGAGTTTCTTTTCCTTAATTCTAAATAATCCTATTAAATATCTTTAAGAAATACTCAAATGTAAGAAGAAAAATAGGATAGTTGTGCTTTCCAAGTGGCAACACAAATTGCACTCTGAATACTGATAAACAATACAAAAATCAATAATCTCACTAGAAAAGTTTCAGATATTATTTTATGAAATTAAATGAGATGCCATTAAAATTTTGTGCAGCCCTACTAATGATTCAGTCAAGTAAAAAATATCAATAATTATGGAAAAATAAAATGAAGTTGCCAAGTAGTGTCAGTGTTATAGGAGATAATGGTGGCAACAACAGAAATAGCCCCAGAGAGTCTGGATCTGGGTGATGAGCAATGACAAGTGTGAACCGATGTGAAGGGTGGCAGAGAGAACTGCAGAAACAGAAGACTAACTGGGGAGTGGCAGAGCTAGAGCTGTGATGACCACATTCATGAAAGGAAATGCATGCTGATTTGGGGCATATCTATCCTTTCAAAAATATTCATTATCTCCGACTATGTGTCATTCTAAGACACACAGTTTAAAACATAACAATGTTCCTATTCTCATAAGATTTATGCTCTAGGGGGAAAAAAACCAGCAAACCAATATACAGGAAAATACTGAGTCATACCTGGTTCTACTGTGAACAAAACAGAATTATGTGGTATGGCTGAATCAATGGGCATTTAGTCTGAGTAGGCAGAGAAAGCCTCTGGAGAAATCAAGTTAATCTAAAACAACACTCATGCAAATGTCAAAATACTAAAGAATAGCCCAAAATCAGAAGTAAGAAAGTTATCCACATTATGTTTTGTAATTTGAGAAATGTTTTGAATTGCCACGTGACTTTTGGCATGAGTCAGAAGAGGAGAAGGAGAGTGGAGTCTGGCTTCTTGGTTTTGTGGACAGGCTTGGGTGAACTTGACATGGGGAGGCTGAATCTCACAGAATAGTGTGGGAGAGCTCGAAGAGATAAGAGAGCATCAAATCCATCATATGTGGTATTTCACAATGACTGAATTGAATTCTTCCTTTATCAATCTTAATTTTTCCAATGCACAAAAACTATGATCATATAATACTGTATTGCTTTTTTAAAAAAGTTTATTCAAGATATTGCCCTTTGTAATATTGTATACATAACACTGCTAAATATTTCTACTGAAAATAAAACCATAATGATTATTTCATTATTCAAAGTATATTCTATGGTTTCAATATTATAGAAAATTAGATTGGCCCACATCAAGGACACGTCTACATTAAAAACTTTTCTGTAAACTTCAGGAATTAGCTGATTTCTGGGCTGAATATTTTTATTCACATGCTATTAAAAACAAAAAGCCATGGTCCCGCTATAGAAATTCCCACAAACACCAACTGTGGTGATCTAGCAAGCACAGAAAATGAACCTAACCTTAAAATTTGAGGCACGATATCAAATAAGCTTCCCAAGATCACCAAGCCAGTAAGCAGTAGAGCCAGGTCTGGAATTTAGGGAGTTTGGTTAAGTTCACACCCATCATCATAAACACTACCATTCTAGCATCTGATGATTTTTCCAGAAAGCAAAGCTGTCTCCATCATTTATTCAATAATTGTCCAGCTTATATCAACAATAGACAATTTTCTGAAAAATGTTTGGCATAGTCATTTCTCTTCTGGATCTTCTAAAATCTAGCCTTGGATTGAAGAAAGGCCTCTAGTAAAAGGCTAAAAGTGCCAATTTTTAAATCAAACTATGTAGTTTCAAATCATAACTCATAAAAAAATCATAACCCATTAGTAGCATAGCTTTTTGCAACCTCTTCCCCAGTTTCCTCATTCTATAAAACAAAGCTAATAGCATCATCTACCTCACAGCATGGTTAAAAGTCTGATGTGCAAAATATAGACGCTAATGAGTCTATATTTGCAAAAATACTAAGAACAATACAGAACATAAATCCCTGGAAGTTTAGCTATCATTATCATTTGCCAGGATAAAAGAAGCCATGAAGTTTGACCCTAACTTACCTCCCCATCTGTACTCCTGAATTGCCATCACTCTATATACTGAGGTATAATATTAATTACAGCATCTGAGAAGTAAGTGATCATTTTGTAAAGATACTTAGAAGACACTGTTTATGACATTCATTATGCAGTATCTTTTGTAAGAATCCTTAAAAGAGATTCTTTCTGGCACTAACATAAAAGATATAAATTTTTCCTGAACATTTATTTTTGTTAAAAATAAAAACTGTAGACAAATAAAATGTAACAGAGTTTATCTGAGCATAGTATGACCCATGAATCAGTCAGCATTCTGAACCAGAGAGGTTCAGAGAACTCAGCTCTGCAACATGAGCAACAGGCTTTTACGGACTAAAAACACAGGTGCAAAGTAAAATCAGATTACCTGATTGGCTACAGTAGGCATTTGCCTTATAGGGGTATGATCTAGAGGAAAGTCCCTACTTAGAAGTTATTTACCAGTTTCTCATTGATAAACTTAAGTTTCATTTTACTGTCTACATTGAACTTCAGTTTACTTACACAGGAACCCAAGACACTGGAGCCATCTCAATCTACTTACTTACCACTTAAATTTATTTTATGATTCGTAAATGCTTTAAATGAGGTAACTACTCAGGCTTGTTTTATAAGGACTAAGAAACTCCAGGATTAAATGCATTCCCACTCAAGTGTACTGAAGTAAATATTATGCACTTTTCATTGGTATTTGTCATTG
Source organism: Hydrochoerus hydrochaeris (assembly GCA_004027455.1). Taxonomy (NCBI): domain Eukaryota; kingdom Metazoa; phylum Chordata; class Mammalia; order Rodentia; family Hydrochaeridae; genus Hydrochoerus; species Hydrochoerus hydrochaeris. The sequence continues at coordinate 212,138 of PVLA01001265.1, forward strand.
TCACTTTCCTGTCACTAGACAAAAGGCCTGACACCTGCATTTTAAAGGAGGAAAGTTTTATTTTGCTTACAGTTTCAATGGATTCCGTCCATTGTCAGATGGTTCCAAGGCAAAAATTACAAGGCTGAATGGCTCAAAATGGAAAGCCTTTCACAGCCTTGTACCCAGGAAGCAGGGAGGCAGAAGGAGGGGCCAGGATTGAGAACACATCTCTCCAAGTCGTACCCCCAAGACACGTACCTTTCGATCAGGTCCCACTTTGGGAAGAGAGAGTTTCAGGGGCCACATTAGATCGAAGCCACATCACTATTCATCTTACGGCATTTCCTTTCTTTGCCACTTACCAGTCACTTTTCATGTGTTAACCTCCACACTTTTTTTTCCTCTTAAATTACCATGGTGTGAAAGAACAAGTTCATCAAGAATATGACATGGAAAGAGGATGACACAGGGTGTTATTTCACTGGAGCCTACCTCAGTGGATAGTAAGAGCAAGGCTGGCAGGTAGGGCAAAAATATAAGAGGAAAGCTGCAATTCAGAAGTGTTCTGCCACCATCTTTCTCTCCTCTACACTTGATTCTGCCCAATTATCAATAACAAGAATTCAACAGCCCCTTTCCTCAAGGAAACTTTCCTCTTTTCAACTTCATAGGCAAAGAAGTGGGAAATCTAAGACTCATTATGTATTTATTGTATGGCCACCATATCGGCCATTCTTCTAGGTTTTAGGGACAACACAAATGTCTGCACTACAGGCCTGCCTACTCTGCAGCAACGCCTGCTGCTGAATCGACGCTGTTACACAAAAGAGTCCAGACTCATGCAGAAAGCACTGCCGGTGCCAGTAAAGAAGCTACAAAGTTTCTCTGAAACACCGCCCAAAAATACCTTTTCCTAAAGCAATCAAAAGTCTAAGTGTCAGTGCTGTCCAAGCTATCAATGCCATTATGCACGTAGGATCCAACAGAAGCTTTGGTAAAACAATGCATGAAAAAGAACTTTGTGCTTTTTAAAGCAACCCCCTTTTCCTAGGCCTTCAAACTGACTCACAGTGCATCTGTGCCAAGGAACAAGCAGATAGTGTACTGTGCTTGGACTTAAGCTTTGGCTCTGACATTGGGCCACTGGAGTAAAATCAAGCCTGTAAGCCTATGTTCTTGCCACAAGGCCTGTGATCTCTGAAAGGGCTTGCCTGAAAGCTCTCTAGACATGGGGTACTGCTGGGATTTCTGCTGGGATGTGCTTCCAGTGCTTTAAAAGGGAACCACAGTTAGGAGTTATGTGGCAGCATGAGGAGTCATAATTGGCAAAGGAAAGTGTCATAATTAGCCCTACTGTGCACGGTCCACAACTAACAGGAAGAACTTGCACAGCCATGTGAGGAGATAAAGAGGTTATATGAAAACACAGAGAGAGAGAGAGAGAGACAGAGAGAAAGAGACAGAAAAAGAAAGACAGAGAGAGAACATCAAATAAAACCGAAGCCATGGAGGCTGTTGCAAGGAGAAATATTACCACAGGACATATAATTTATAGTACTATTTGTAACGGTCACCCAAAGAGTCAAATACAAAGAAATTGCAAGAAATCTGTCCACAACACCAAAGATCTAGAAAACCCAGTCAAGGGCTTGGATTCCACAGCAATAATATGTATGAGTTCAGCTGAAAATCTAGAGCCCACGACAATGACTCATGCAAGTTTATTTCAAAGATCTGCATTGGGAAGACCAAAGGGCAGCAGTAGAAGCTAGAAAGTCTATGCCAGCGTCATGAAGAGTCTGTGCCAGCAAGTAGAGGATCCTGCAATGGAGCCAAAAAGTGACACTCAAAATAAGGACTATGGCTCCTCTGAAAAGTACCACAGCCACCCTCAGGGACAGCAAGGTCCTGAGCTCCTCCACGGATGAGAAGGATGAGAACAGCACAGTACATATCAGGAAACTAACGCTACAAACTTCTAGAGATTGAACAGCACACCTCACCCCCTCCGGAGCCTGGAAACAATGCTCAAAGTGAGGACCAACCAAAGCCCCCATAGTGAACCACAGTCATTCTCAGCAGCAAGGTGATGAGCTCCTCCGATGATAATAGCTGAGTTCATATCAGGGGAGCCAGCATGACAAGCTCCTCCAGGAGAACTAACAGCTTCAAACAACACTCACTTAGGAGAACCCACAATGCTACTCTTCCTCTCCAGGTCTCTTTTTCTATGCTGGCAACTTTCCCCAGGTGGGCTAGCCACAGTCAGCACCATGCTGATTCAGTTCAGCTGGTGTTTAAGATGACCACCAGTTTTTAATCTACCACAAAGGCTGAATCCAATCACTCGAGGGAATATTTACCAAATTAAAATATTTAAAGTAGCTCAACATGAGAGTTCTACAAATTCAATACAGGAGCACTGAAATTGTCCAATACAGGACAGAAGTGACACATTTTAATCAAGTATAGTGGAAAGTGATGTCAAAAAAGTGTTACACTCTTTGTTATAAATCTAAAAGATGAATATTCTTTCAATGAAGAAACTTCTAGAAGTCCATGAAAAGTTGTTTTCCTTCCTATAATGGTTTATTGCTCTGATGAAGAGATTTAGAATATTCTGTCAGAGATTTTGTATACTCCCCCCAGTGTAATAAGCATATGTTATAGAGTTTTTTGCTACTTTGAAGATATCTAAAAATGTCATAAAATCACCAAGCTTGGTGGTACGTGCCTATAATTCCAGCACTTGAAAGGCTGAGGCAGGAGGATTTCTGTGAGTCTGAGGACAGCCTGAGCTACACAGTGAGTTCAAGATCAGTGTGGACTACATAGTGAGACCCTGTCTCAGAAAAAAATCAAAATTATAGAAAGATCTTGTGCTCTAAACCAGTCTCTGGACTTATTACTCATGTAACTTAGGCAAACATTAAAAAGAGAGATGAAATAGAAAGATTGTGCTAATATTGTTTGGACAATATTTCATGCCTTTTTCTTGTACTCTAAATAACTATGATGAAGATAGCAATACACAACATATTAATTATTGTTAATTTTCTATTAGCCTGATGTGAAACTGTTTTATTTCTATTTTTCTCTTTAAAAAAGAATAAATGAAATTACAAGACTAAAAGCACAGCCTAAACTATGAGGTACCAGATTAGTATATAGCATCATCAAATTCTCTCTACTACAACTGATATGGCCACAGAAATAAGTACTGTTATTAAGTTCTCTTTATAATTTAAGGAATCTAAGAAAATTAATGTATTCCCCCTTAATGACACTCCTCAAGAACTTATTATATAATTTTATTTTGTCAAGAAGTTTTAAAAAATTGTCTAAACTCCAAGCAATTCATCATCCCCAAGTAGCATTTTTAGCTGGAATATCTGAATAAAATCACAGCAAAAAATTTTCTATATTGCCTAGAGTGTTCTAGAAAACGCCTTTTATTCTGACTCCTTCAATTCATGCATGCTTCATAGGTAACATTGTCAATTATTTAAGCACTAGTTAATATTGCTGGTGTCAGCATGATCAGTAATTACTGTCTTAATAATCACAGGCATCTGATTCCAGCTGCTCCCATCTTTGATATAACCATGAGCAACAGCCTGGAGCACAGGAACTGACAGGAAAGAAGACAGCCAGGGGGTCAAATTAATGCCGGTGCTGCGTTTCTTTTCACTGAGCTACTAAAGTCAGAGACACACGCTGAAAAATGGGACCATGGACTGAAAGAGAATTGATGTCCTGAGAGTTCTGTACAAAGTAAAATATTTTCTGAACATGAGAATGGCTTTTGAGTCTAGATCTGAAGAAGCAGCCTAAATAAATCATACCTTCAACAACCTTCTTTTGAGTAATTATAAAAAGAACGCATCTGCATTTTCATTCCCTTGCCAGATACTTTTCTCTTCCCCAGATGGCTGGCGCAAGTATCTGTACATATGGCAAGGAAGAAAGGCAGGAAAAGCAAAGTATTTAACTGTCAAAAGAAAAAATGAGGCTCACGAGCTGTGTCTGTATAAGGCCATAAAACCTAGGAAGAGCAAGCAACGAAGGCAAAATCTCAGGTGGCCTGAGTCCTCAGTGCTACCTCTGCTAACATTTCCCCGGCCTTTCACTTCCCTTGTAGAAAGCGGAGGGAACTCACTAAGTCAGGATGGAGGAGAATTCTTTATATCCGGTGTGAAGCTGTCTGATATCAGGAGTCAGCAGAAGCAGGTTAAACAGGTATCAGTCTGTGTGTATAGGAGATCGTGGCAGAACAGTAACAATTCTTCTCTTCCCTTGCATATAAGTAAAAATCATGTAGCCACACTGATTCTTCATGAATGACACCAAGAAAGCCAGACCTTTAAGTCTGGTTCTAAAGGAGAATGGACTCTGCATTTACCGTAAGACAATTCATTCTGAGGAACAGAAAAAGCCTGTTACAGACCTGTACCCAGAATGAGGATGCAAACGTGCCTATGTATCCATCTGTATATGAATATATGTGTATGTATAAGTTGCTATTATGTGTATATTAAGTATGTACTTTATATGCTTATATACACAGTTATTGTATATTGTATGCATATGTGTCTGTACAGGTATGTGTAGTACATATATGCATGTATGCATATGTGTATATAAATAGGCAGGAGTGTATGTAAGAGACATGGACAATCTATCTCATTCCTCTCTTTTCCATTTCTGGCTACTAGACTTCCTTTAAATCTCTGGCACTAAGAATTTAATTTTTAACCAAGACGTGGGCAAGAGTCAAACAAATTGCTTCTATAGAATCACCTGGGAAAAGGTTTTCTCCCAGTCTCTCTAGAGTTTCTCCTCTCTCTCCTCCTTAAGATTATAATATGACCCCCAGGGTATAATCTTAATGTAACGCTGTCTGTCTGTCTTCCTGTCACACATGCACACTAATCACTGCTGCAGCTGATTGGCTGAGATGGAGTAAAATACTGAGGATCTGGAAGCTAAGGTCCTTTTCAGCTCTAAGTTTAGGCCATAGCAACTTTCTGTAGCAAGATGGCACAGTTGCTGAGAAAAAATTTTGTCATATGATAAGGCTAAGCAGAAATGGTTTCATAGAGGAAATGGGTATTGAGTTAAACCTGGATGCACAGATTTCGGACTAAGAAGGAACTGAGTAAGTGTTCAGGGGATCAGGCATTTGGGTGGCAGCAGATGTAGCTGGGGAGGACAGTAAGGCCAGCACAGTGCATGAACGATGCTGGATCAGGCTGGCCACATGAATGTGGCCAGCTGACCTGGGACTACAAGAGGCAGTGCAGCCTGAGCTTACAGTGACTGTAGAGTCACCACTGGCTGAAAGGCTGGGGAAAACTTGAGTGGAACATGGTTCAGGAAACTCAGATCATGGTATCTAGCACAGTTCAGAGAACCTCTAACCTGGCACCTACAAACAGATTTCACGTGCTGCGTGTGTGTGTGCTTGTGCATGTGTATCTCCACTCTCACGTGCCACTCTTTTTCCAAACTCATATACACACCCGCATTTTGCATATTATTAAAGACCTAGATCATTTATTAGATTCTCAAAAAGGTATGTGACAACCACTTCTCGCACCTAACCCCATCCCACCTACACACAACACAGATAAATCAAGAGTTTGGCAGAAAAGAGTGCTGCAAACTGTCCTTAAAGTCTTCTCATTGCTTTGGTGGGGCAGATCAGCAAAGGATACATTAAAGAAAAAAGCAGCTATGTGACACACCTCTAACTGATCCCTGAGTGGCCAGAGGGAAGCCTGAGGAGGAACTAGCAGGCTGGTGTATCTGAGGAGAGCTTTCAAGGATTGTACAAAATTGGCACAATATCCTCTTCAACAGAATGCTTCATGATTATCACCTTCTATCAAACCTCTTTGTGTTTAATAAAACCAATGCCTCTCAAAACTATCATTTAACAAAACCATATCTACATCACTCAGAAAATGTACTTAAATAATAAATCAGATTAAGGATGGCTAATCCTTAAGGGAAATACCAACAGACTGAAAAAAACACACGTAAGCATCATGATTAGTCCTTAAGCCACGTATCAAAATCCATATTTCACTGCTTCCTAAGTAGAATAATTATTTGGCCAAAATATTCCTCAAAATCAATATTTTTAAAACTAGTGTCAACCAGGTTGAAAGAAGAAAATATACCTTTTAACCATATTTTTATTTTCTCCCAAAGTACAGCTTTTTTGATCCTTCAGTTAGTTACTTGAACATATGACTCATAAAATCTGCACCTTTAAAAACATTTTCAGAAACATTTATTTTTTGAAATCTCAACCTTGTAAGAAAATCTTTGTAAAAGACTAAAACTAGTTTGCAAAGTACAAAGGGGGAAATTACACCTAAGAAAAACTAGTCAACTATCAGTGGCACTCTAAAATAAATCCCAGGGTGTTAATTATTTCTATCTCAGATTTTTAAGAGGCTTCTTGCCCCAAAGTATGCTCAATTTTTGATTGTGCATTTCACATTTCTATTTTTGAATGTGAATTCCACATTGTCTATTAAGCTTTCCTTTTTCTGAATTCCAACAGTTTGTGCCTGTGTTGGTGGTACCTACATTATGCTTAAATGACAGTTATAGATGTGTTATTGTGTTATTTTTCCTTTCTTCTGTTTTGAGTGTATTCAGAACAAGGAGCACCTCTCATCTATATTCCATATAGAGAATTGAATAAAGCTGTTAAATGAATGAGTGCACGTATATGGCATTTGGAGAGTAAGTATGAATCTTACTACAAAGTCTGATGTACACGTAAGGGATCATCTCTGTTTTCTGAAATTTTCAGCTTAATTTCTACTCTCTCAGACAGGAAGCTCTGCCTCCTTGGAGTTGCTCCAGCAGGGTGATAGCATGGTTCTAGCATTCATGTGGTGGTGCAGTGAGAAGGCCTGAGCTTCCTTCTGGTTGTCCCTCAACTCCAAATCACATGTGAATGTCTTATCCTCACTGTCATTCAATCTGACTGTCATTTTCAGATATTGGCAGCCTGCCACATCAATAAATGTTCTCTCCCTGAGTCATACCACTGTGTTGCCTTCTATGATTCCACTCTCTCTTGGTTCTCCTTTCTTTCTAGCTACACATTTTCTTGTTCCTTTTTGTTCATTCCTCTCTACTTAATCATTATGTCCTGGTACTATAGCTCCTTCAGATTCAATTTAATTGTCTATTCTGTCCTTGGGCAATTTCAATCCCAGTCAAATTTATACCAGAGACCCAGAGTCTCCTATGAACTTCAGACATAATAATTTGATCTCTTCTTGTGAACATTTTAAAGAAAGCTCAAATTTAGTACTGCCCTAAACACACAGCTGTAGGGGTTACATCACCACTTATGCAAATAAAGCTTCCATCATGCAGTTGTGTAGAATGGCACCTGTACTCATGCTTACAGATGAAGCACATATCAGGTTTCTTTCTCCCTCACCTTCCACATTCAATCCATCACCGAGTCATGAAAACTCTACTTCCTAATAGTTCTTAAGTGATCAGCTTCTTTCCTTCTCCATCCCCAACTACCTAAGCTAAGCTACTTCCACCAGCATCTCTGCTGTGGAACCAAACAATGGACCCCAGTGTTCTTCTCTACTGTGTAGTGCTCTCCTAAAAGCAGAAGCCATCACTAGCCTTCAGACCCCAGCACTCTGATCACAATCCCGCCTTAACGGCTTCCTCCTGTTCTTAGGACCAAAGTCTGCACTTCTGCCTTCTGCACATCCCTGACTCCCTGCACATCCCTTACCTCCCTGACTCCTCATATCTTTCTGACCCCCAGCCTCATTCTCAGGGAAGGCTTTGTCACCACCCCCAGAAAGGGCCAACCCCCTCTCCATTACACTTGTAATAAGACTACAAACCTCCACTTCTTAGCTTTTATTCCTATTGTAATTTTATCCTTGTTGGAGATCATCTGATGAATGCCTGTCTGGACCACCTCTGTGTCAACTCCACGATAAAAACCTGACTGTTTTCCTCATCACTGAAGCATCAGCACCTGGCATAGTGCCTGACACTTAACAGATGCCCAGTGACTGTGTGCTGAATGAGCATTCCTGACAGAATAGAATAACATTAATGAGAAAACTGGCAACGCTTCTATAAGCAAAAACACAGGCAGTATATTAATACAAAGCAACACTGCACAAACACTTTCTAACTTTCATCCTGACAAGAAAACATAGGGTCACATGGGCCCCACAACTCATAGCTATCATTAGCATTAGAGATTGAGTACTAGAAAGTGTAGATGGTGGTCCAAAAAGATTCTCTATGCTTTGATTAATACCACACCGAAACCAGGATGATAATAGAAAAGAATGCTCTCCCTCATGAATAGACAGTAATCATTAGCTTCCTGGGCCCTCTTGCCTTACTTGGGAATAATTATAACATTAGTAGCAAAACCTTATTGGGTAGTGATTCTACATGATTACACCACAGAACATAAAGGAAGACTCAAACAAATAAGTAATTTTCCCAAGAACCAGCAACAGTAACTGAAAGGACCAGGATTAAACCTGAGGGCTGTCTCCATGTCTCCACTGATGCACACTGCGACAGCTGTTGCTGCAGGAAAGGAAAGGAAAAAAAAAAAGGAAGCTACAGCATCCAAAGCCCACTGGCTGGGCCAAGAATATAGCTCTGCAGCACAAGTGCCTGCCTGGCAAGCAAGGTCCTAAATTTGAGAAAAACAAAGCCCGCTGACTGTGGGAGAGGTGTGGTCCAGCCCAAATACAGTCTGATCATTCCTGGTCATCAAGGTAAAGCAAAGCAGCTGAACGCCGTAATGGCAGCACAAAACAGATTGGATGTGATATCTGTAGCATCTAAAAAACACCTGAGAAGACACGAGCCCAGGAGAGGTTTCCACTTGAGGTTCAGCTGGTCTCCAATACCAATACTGAGAGTCTTAGCCAGGGACCCCAGACCCTGGGAGAGAACAACCATGGACCAAAAGGTTGAAGCCTGGACCGGGTATAGGCATGGCTTGGCCAGACATGTAGCTTCCACTGGGAATTGTCCTATCACTCTCCTTCAGAACACTGGTGGCCGGGTAAACCCTTAGTAAATATAAAACAAACTCAGAGCTTCTACATTCCAAAAATTCCCAGCTTGGGAAAACAGACTGAAGGGTAGATTAACTCAGTAGATTCCTTTCGATAGTCAACTCCTACAGATTTTAAAGGTTTGTTGTTGTTCATTATTGTGTTTGAGGCACATGTTAAGCAAATTGCTTATTACTATACAGAGGCTTAGGAATCAGACAACTTGATACCATAAGTTATCTAGAAACTATTTCCTGAAGGTGTGTTTATTTACTAAGTGTGAGAAAGAGAGATGGTTCACAGTGGAAAAAATTAGAAATCAAATAGAAAAATGTCTTCTGAGACTAATACAAGGGTCTTCGAGTGTCAGTGGTAGTTTCTAAAAAGGAGAATGGGATGATAGAAGCCATGTTTCCAGACTACTGACAGCAGCTCAGCAGAAGAGAGGGAAGGAAAATGGCACAGAGACCAGTGAGGAAGCCAAAGTGCTGAGGACTTGAGTCAGAAGGGCACCCATGAGAAGAGAGCAGAAAGGGACACAGGAGACAGCAGGAAGGAGACACTGACAGACCCTGGTGACTTAAGACTGAGGCAAGAGTAAACCCTGACTCCATGATTGCAGTCTCACATGGGACAGGGTGAGGAAATCATAGGACCATTTCTAAATAGAAAAGGTGTGAGGAGACAGATCACCTTCCCAGGGACATTGGGGCCATGGAAAGACTCACTTAGAAGATGACAGGAAAGCCCACCCTTTCTAACACTGTAGCTATCTAAAAAATTCAGAAGTGCCCAAAGTATGGTAAGATCTAAATTTTATAATGTATGCAACTCCCACATTAGTTCAGCTCACATTTGCTGAGAGTACTGTGTTAGGTAAGCACTGATGATACAAAGTCAAATAGAAGAAATCTTCAAGAATCTCAAAGAAGCAAACCTATAGACATTGAACACTGAGGTTACCTAGACCGGGGCTGGATATGAGGATGATACAACTAGGCAGAAGGGAAATTTTGGGAGTGACAGAAATGCCCTTTGAAAGGTAGATCATGGTAATAGCTGCACAACTTTATACATTTACCAAAAATATTGAGCACATAATAATTTCTATTTGATTTCTTTACATGATCAACTCAAAGAAAGCTCAGATTTAATACTGCCCTGACCATATAGCTGTATGGATTAGTATCAGCACTTAACAAATGGCACCTCCATCATATAGTTCACAATCAGTGAGCTTTAATAATATATAAATTTTCCCTGGGAAAAAAGCTGTTTTTAAAAGTGATTAAGAACTGTGAGGAAAAGTAATACAGGGCAAGGTGAAGCGCAAGTGAAGAGATGGAGAAGGTGAGTCGGTTGCAATGTTACACAGGGTAATCACACAGACATCACTGGGAGGTGACACCCAAGGGAAATGAGGCAGTGAGCAAGGAGTGGCCTCAGGAAAAGCATCCCAGACAGAGGGAAGTATGAACTGCGATGCACAGGGTCTAGGGCAGAAAGGAGGCCAGTGGGTAAGAGAAGAAATGGACAGAGGAGGGGATGAGCAGAAGGTGGAGACAAGATACGAGAAACAGATGGTGCTGGTTCTTGGGCTGAAAGTCACTGCAGTTTTGAGTAAAGAAAGCACATAGCCTAACTCAGAGATTGAAGAGATCACTCTGGTGACTGTTGGGCAGAGTCTAAGGGAAGCAAGTGAGCTCCCATTTAAGCAAGAGGTGATGTTATCTGGGGCAAGAATGGAAGTGGAAGTGATGAGGAAGAGTCAGATTCTGGGTGCACCCTGAAGGTAGAGCTTACACTTAAATTGTGAGATGAAAAAGTTAGAGATGATTCCAAGGTTTTGGGCCAAAGCAACTAAAGATGGGGAGGCTCTGGATGAGGTAGGTTTGGAAGAAAAAAACAATTTTAAAGTACATATAAGAACTCTGCTACTAAGTTACATGTGTTCAAATCACTTCAAATAATTTTGGTGACTATCTTTTAAAGATCACCTTAGCTATAGAATACCTTTCCAATACATTCATAAAATATTTTTAGAAAAATGAGTAATCATGGAAATGTACAAATATCTACTTAACATGTTGATTCTTAGCCTTCTTTTATCCCTAATGATAGGAGTGCTCAATAGCTTGCTTTGTGGTAACTTTTTAATTATATTTCTACTGACATTAGGCTTAATCTGTCTGAAAGACCATACTTACAGTTCAAGCTCACCAATAAAAAAATGCAGCAACATCAAAAGGCGGTCACTCATCCCTGAATGATTCTCTCTGAAAGTGAGAAAGTCTCAACCAAAGCTAGTATTAATGAAATCCACTTCCTGTAACAAGAGGCAAAACTCAAGAAGCATCGTAAAAAAGTACCAATATTGAAGGTCAGTCTCTCTTAAGATTTATTTTTTCTTGGAGCAAAGCTACTATGAAGAGATAAAGCTAGAAAAAGTCATCTTTGAGCCAAGGATTTAGCTCAGTGGCTCAAGTACTTGCCTGGAAAGCAAGAGTTTGTGAGTTTGATCCCTAGTACCAAAGAAGGAAGGAAGGAAGGAAGGAAGGAAGGAAGGAAGGAAGGAAGGAAGGAAGGAAGGAAGGAAGGAAGGGAGGGAGGGAAGGAGGGAGGGTCATCTTCTTGCCTATGAGTTTAATTATTACTGTTATTTTATGATGTAAAATACAGATTCTCCTCATTCATGTATGTGTGTGTGTTTGGTTTTTTCATTTATTCTGCACATATGTCCTTCAAATTTCTCTTGTGGTCATCAGGATTAATACAAGAGTTAAAAATACACATTAGACTCAACAGCTGTGCCCAAGGCTATTACCTCCTCTAATTTGGCACAGATGGCCACAAAGATGATTTTGGCAGAACAGTCAAATGCTAATCACCTAATGAGACTTACTGCAGTCTCAAAATTGGCTGAATGGTTAAGTGCAGGTTCACAATTCTTCTCTTTCTCTCTCCCCAAAAGATTTTTTTCAACTCAAATATATAACTAAATATTAAAAAACTTTCTGCAATAGGAATTAAACTGGTTTGACTCTAACTCAATGTTAGGGAAGACAGCAGAACTGTGATAATAATTCAAGTACCACAGACAGACAAACCTAAGTAGGATGGGTGCCCTTATCTCATAAATTTACACTCCACAAAATGAATCTTCTTAAAGTTATGGTCAAGCAATAGCTCAACGTACATAAACTTCATTATTTTTATAGATGTAATTCATATGTATTTTCACAAGCAGTCTAAAGGCAAGAGTTCTTTTTCTTATCTATATACCAATGGTAAACAATTATGTATCTCCTCAAAATGCCTATTATACCAAAAACACATTTTTGAATCTTCCCCCCAAATAAGAACTAAATCACAATTTGAAATTACAGTGTCTCTGCTCCTACAGTCCTGTCATACATGTCTAAACTACTCTGCAGCAGTTCACTACCAACTTGTTAATCAATGACTCAACAGGTTTCATCCACAGCAGAAATAACATTCTTCACTTGGCTTACGTACATACAACCACTATCAATGCTCTAAGTCTAAAAAGGTAGAAGATGAAAAAATCATCTGATTTTACATACTACTGAAAAGTACACTTAAAAAAATCAATCTACAACGTGGACAACATAGTGACCCCTACAAAGATGGTCTCTGCAGCAACCCACCTGCTCAGTTGTACACAAATATGAGTGGAAAATCATAACCTCTGCTTCAGCAATGCAGAAACTCATCTCATATTTTGACTTTTATTCAGGCAGGGCACCTGGTTAGTATAGAACTGCCTGAACTGTTTAAATGTCTACTTGGTATCTGGGGAGCTATGTGCCCTCGATTGACTTAACTTGCTGTTTGTTATTAAGTATAAATGACTAGAAAGATGAGCCAGGTAGCATGACGCACCTTGGGAGAAAGGAACAAGTGTGAGCAGGTCACTGTGATCTTAGACAGCAGCTCCCAAGTGAGACCTACTGCATTGTCAGAATGTCTTGAGGATGGTTTTTAAAAGCACAAATGGCTCAGCATCAAAGCAGACTCCAAAACAGTAACTACAGAGGATCCAGGAATCAATATTTTAAAAACAATTCATGATCATTCTGATGATCAGTTTGGTTTCAAATTTTTGCAAAGGACTTATTTGCAGAACGCTGGTAAATATATGATTCTCTAAGTGAAGGTCAGAGGGAAGCCAATGTGAAACAACGGAGCACTTTTAATACAAGCAGAATTTTTTACATATGTAGAATTTTATTCTCATACACAGTGGTGTGAGAAAAGTAGATTCTTCACGCTACCCTAATTTACAGAGAAGGAGACTTAGGCACAGAGTTCACACCAAGCTGCCCAGAGCAGGGAACACTCAAGGAATCTGTCTTCAGTTGTTCTTGATCTTCCCGTCCACCTCACTGTGCCCAGCCCACCTCCCCTCACTCCACGAAAACACCACCAGTGAGGGGTTTTCAGTACTGCCCATGCCCCCAACCAACTGTAAGTAGTAGCTATCTTCAAAAAAGTCCTTACTTACTCCAGCACTGAGATTTAGAAGCCTCAAAGCTCCAACAACAAATTAACTGCAGACATTTGCTGACCAATAGTGATAGAACAACATGAAATAAAAATTAAAAATTGACAACCTGTGACAACCTGTGATATATTTAAGTATATTAAATATGTCAGAGAAGATATATTTAATAATTAAAATCTACGGATGACACTAAGATTTCCAAATTAGAACATGAAAGAAATACAATTTTTTTTTTTTTGGTCTTTTTGAGACAGGGTCTCACTATGCAGTTCAGGCTGGCCTTGAGCTCATTTTGTAGCCCAGGCTGGTCTCGAACTTGCAAAGATCCTCCTGCCTCAGCCTCCCGAGTGCTGGGATTACAGGCGTGAGCCACCACACCCAGCTAAGAAATACAATGTTAAATGTTGTGTTGAAAGGCCTGTGCATGAGTTTCTCAAATGACATTTGATCAATGAGGAAATTATCTGTAGATGCTATTAAATATCTCCAAGAAATAAATAGCTTTGACTCAAAGCTAAAGAAGATAAGCTGTGCCCAAATTAAATCAGACTGTAGGTTAATTAATGTTTTCATAGAAATAAAAAACCCACAAAGTCTTGATTTCATAATTCTTTAGGATTTGAATTCTCTAGAAAACCAATCAGCCGTATCAGCTCAAGGACACCAGGCTGGGAAAGACTACCGAATCTTTTTTGTAGCCAAAGGGTTGATTATATCTACACCACTGCCTTTCACAGGAACAGCATTTTTTTTTTAAGTCTCCTTTCAGGGAATGTCAGAGTAAAAGAGGAAGCAAGCCAAAGAAAGAGTCTATCACAATAAATCTATTCCAATCAGATATCTACCCCAATCATGAACCTAAATTTCCAAAATAATAACCACAACTGTCACTTGTATTGTAGTTGAGATTAAACCTAGTACCCTCACGTTTAGAGAAAGGTTTTCTTTCTTAGCAACATGATTTTGTAATTTTACTGGCCTGTGAATGCTGTGTAGATGCAGAACCTGGCAATGATACTGTCTTAACTACCTTATTTTTCAATATTGTCTTGACTACCTTATTTTTCAATCCTGAATCTGTATCTTACCAAAATTTTTTCTGGAGTCATGATAATAAAAATACCAGTAACAGATGTCCCGTCTGGGGCAAATAATGCTTCTTATCATTAATAATATCCTATGATGTCTTATTTTTGCTATATAATGTTACTTAGTAAATGTGTTACCAAAAAACAATGAATATGTTACCAAAACCACACAAGAATTAAGAAACTGCAACGTATTTTAAGAACTGAAATAAATACATGCATTCCAGGAATAAGCAGAGCACATTTAGCACAAGAAATAGTCTTTTTTTTAATAAAGACCTAAGTTTGTAGTCCATTGGATGATAAAAATAGAACTTAGCCGGGTCTATGGGTTCCTAAAATGTACTGCTCAGGCTAACTTCCTATAGATGTTCTTCATTATCACGACTATAAAAGCCACCAATGTGATGTGATGGGCTGTAACAGATCCCACTGCTGTCTGGATGACTGCTTAACTCGTAGTTGGGGGTGACCTTGAAATAAGTCGAGGATACATGCTAACCTGGCTTATATTCCTACACCATCAGAGATTCAAATGATATTTAAAATGCAGAGAAGCTACTCTGCTACTTTCAAGGAAGAGAAATTGCTGAGCAGGGGATGGGGGAGAAAAGCAAAGGGGAAAAAAGAGATTTAAAACTAGAAAGTATTCTCTTTGGGAAGAAAATTAATCCCATCTGATTTGAAAGAGAATGTAAGGACTTTTTTCTTTGAGCCTGGTGAGTTTTTGACCTTTTCACAAAATTTACATAATTCAGCATGAAGGGAAACCCCTAGTTGTCTAGAAAGATGTAGACAACTGCAACTGACCTTGCAGAAAGGCTGGGAAGCCTGTACCCACTAGGTACTTGGTGCTATTATTAACTGCACAGAGGACACAGGGAACCCAAAAGAAATCCTATAATACAACCTTGAAAGATGCCTAGGTAAAAGGAAAGTGACCCTCTCTTCTTTTCTCCATAGCTGGGCAGGACCTCCAGGAGCTGCAGAAAAGAAGGTTTATCAAAGAGGAAAGACACCATTCGCTCCAAGACTAGGCAATACTTTTCTGGCGAAAGCCCACCCAAGCAGGGTATTGTGTCTCTCAAAGCTCTGTAACACAAAGGAGTAGCTAATTCCTAAGGCTGGCTTCCCCTGGATTTAGACATTTTATATAGTGCCTGAAGTCTAAGTGAATTCCACCATCACTCTGAGGCAGGCAAAGATGAGAGGTAGGAGGAAGGGTGAAGGGAAGGAATTAGTAAGTGCTGTGTTTTTACTATGCATCAGGCATTGTGCCAGATGTTTCTATGATACATCACAATCTTAGAATAGCGCTATGCTATGGTTTGGGTGTGTCCCCCAGAGCTATCCCCCAAATCATATGGTATTGGTATTTGGAAGTGGTACACTTGGGTGATAATTAGGATGAGGTGGGCCCCATGACTACATTAATTGACTTTCTATGTAAAGATTGGAGTTAGCAAGGTTTTGCTCTGTCTTTCCATGTGATTCCCTCTATCCAATTAGGATGCAGCAGGAGGACCCTCATTAGATGTTGGCACCATGTTCTTCAACTTCTATCCTCAAGAATCACAAGTTAAATAAACCTCTATTTCTTATAAATTGCTGACTCTGCTGTGTCCAGTTATAGTAACAGAAAATAGACAGACACCCTCTGATTTAGGTAATAGATTTCCCATTTAAAAATGAGGAAAATGAGACCTGGGAAGGATGTGTCACTGGGCTGCAAATCACAGAGCCAAAAGATACCAGATTTAAAAAACAAGATTTAATGCTAAATCCAGGCTGTAAGGCTTATATTCTTCTGGTACACTTTCAATTGTAGAACTAAAAACCATAAATATCAAAGCTTCTAAGTAGAGATTTAAAATGAAGTTTCAAAATTTGTGTCATAAAAAAATTACAAAATGCCTCCTCCACCACTCTTATTGTCTGTGCCATTAACATCAAACCTGTTCTTACTGAAGCAATCAGCCAGGATGTGATTACTTATTCTATCAACGCCCTTGTGTCAAACTGGGTGTACTGCCAGGTGTAGGGAGTAAAGGAGCCCTCTTCTAAATAACTGGAACTGGCTTACCTGGCATAGAAAATAAATATATTATGCTTCAAATAAGTATGCAAAAGAACATTGTCAGGAGTCCACAAAAACTGCCAAAGATTTTCCTTCTTCATTTACAAATCATCTTATCAGGTTGGTGATTTCAACCTTGCAAAGGGAAAAAGCTGTGTTAGATAAATTTACAGCTTTCAATGTTTTTGCCATATGTGAAACTGCTACAGGCAGCTGAGTTAGTTAGAAGTATTCTAGGCAGTCAGGCAGGGCTGGGCCTTCAAAGGAGCCAGAGCAGAAGTTCAGATACCTTGCAGCCTTGGAAGAGACAATAATAGCCTGCTGTGGACCAGATCTCCAGACAAAAGGCAAAACAAATACAACCACATCCTAAGGATCCACAGTTCAAATAGTTTTCTATTACCCTGAGGAAGTCAGGAGTCCGCATCCCACCCCTCTATAGGAAGAGTCACTGCTGTTAAGCAAGCCCAATTACTACAGGACTCGCTCCCCCATGTTTCTGATTTAATCAATTTTACCTGAGCAATTAATCTTATTGGTTGACCACAGTTCTGTCCCACCTTATGCCCACCTTACAAATTCCCATTTTTTCCCCACCTTTGATCCATCTAACTTCATGATTTACAAAAGTCCCTATAAAAGACCCTAAAAAAGACAGAATCCTTGGCAACCCGCTGGGGACCCCTTCTGTCTCTCTCAGACAGAAACTTTCTTTCTCTCGATAAATATATTCTGCTTTTAACCTCCGTTCTTCCTAAAATTCATTATTCAATTTTAGAGAACATGAACTCGTACCGGACATAGTTGGTCAGGAGTTTTGTTCCTCTATATCAAAACTAATCTGACTCCAAGCAAAGTTTGCAAAACTGTTATTTTTTATGCATAATTCCTTTTAAAATTTTCACAAAAATTTATAGTACCATATGTCTAAACCAAATTAAATTACATACGTCAACACACTACAATGTACATATGAAACAGGGCCAGAACAAATCAAATACAAAGAAAGCTGAGCACTTCCTCCTACTCAGCACCCTTAGGGAAAGATCTTGGCAAGATGGGTCTGGCAATAAAGGGCCCAGTCAGACATATTAAGGCCAGGAAAAAGGCAAAATTAATTCTGCCTATTAATTTGTAGAAAGAGGGAAAACAAGATATCCTAGAGTAAATTCCAAAAATCAACTCTGCAAACCAGAAGACATTCCAAAATAATGAGAACGGAGGAAAACGGGGATGTAGCCAAGTCTGTTTCTACTCCCACCAGTCAAGTTGCCATAATATTTTCTATTAGTTACCAAATGTGTCTCTCAAGGGCAAACCATCATTTTGGCTTATATTTTACTTTATGGGAATTAAAATCAATCCAATTTCAAAGTGAATTCTTACCATTGCAAATTTCCTAGTCTTACACTTCAGCACTAAGAACTCCTGTTTTATGTGCCACCATTCTCAAAGGAAGCTCTTACCCACTCGTTGCAGATCTACTACTTAAATCCAAGTCTAACTCTCACTTGCTTATTATTTTTCACCTCTATTCAGGTAACCAATAAGAATGTTGATCTTACAGGGGTCAACAGCAGATATTTATCAAAGGCTCTTCTCTGAAGGAAGTACAGTTTTTCAAACAGCTAAAAGACAGCTTACATTTTTCTTGACTTGTCTCACAGACACAAAGTATGGCTGCTCCATCTGTAAAAGCCTCCCTAGCCCCCTAAATCTGTGGCTCTAATAGAAGGAAATGACCAGCTCTTTTATCATGTAAGTTTCCAAAATTTCTGTTCCTGTTTCTGAAAATCCATATATTTGTCCACTATGATTGAATTCACATAAAATATCTATCCATGCTGTTCCGAAACAAAAGTGATTTCATGAAACCAATTATGTGACAGCCACCGAGTGTTAAAAATTTGCATGTACCATAATAGCTCATGGGTACTGTGTTTCCTGGGTACCACATCTATGGCTTGTCCCTTATCCTTATCTTCAGATCGCTCAGAATTAGCACATTAGACTCTCCTCTGTCTGCAAGGCTTCTCCTAGTGTCTTTCTAACTTGCCTTCTAATCTTTTTACTCACCCCTTGTTCCATCTTATTGCCACACTCCACTGTGAAGATCGTACCACTTCCCACAGCTTTCATCATCCCTTCAGCTACAATTAGCTCATCAGTATCAGCGATCACTAGCGTCATCCTCTCTCTCAACTCACATTTCCAACCTGACTGTCTCAACAGGTAAAAAAAAATGTTCATTTAACATAATCACACCCAACCATCAAACCCAACACTAATCTGCCTCTTATGAAGGATTTAACTGATCTCCAGAGTCAGAATATTTCTTATTTTCCCTGTATTTGTGCTTCAATGAAATCATATTTCTATTGTAGAACACATGGCTCCCTCAAAATCTCAGTTATGTATATATCTAAAATCTCCATCAAGTTATGGGCAGAGAAGATGTGTAAAGTAAAGAGAGGCTAATTATTTACAGTTTTATTTCATTTCTCCAATTTAACTTTACATAGTGTTGGATTCTTCATCTATAAAACAGAAAAAATACCTATTGTATAAGGACATTGTGAATTCAACAGGAAATTGAGGGAAACAAGCTAGTACAGAAGGGGCTCAAAAAGGCTACCACCAGGTGCAGAATGAATGCTTGAAAGGCAGAGACTGTATCTCCACTGTACCAGGGCTTGCTTGTTACAATAGTATTAACTGACACCCAGCTGTTTACTAAGGGTGAACACATGAAATGAAAACTGAAATACTTTTATTTACTACTAAAGCATCCTCCCAGAGGATGATTTTAGAGTAAAAGAACCATTCGAAGTCACTGTTCACATCTTTTGGCCCCCTCTCAAATTACATGTCTCTGAATCCACAAAAGAAACGACATAAATAAAACAATACTCTTTCCTGACTTCCTGCTTCACTGAAGTTCACTGGTATCTCTGTAGCTTCTGTAGAAATATAAGAACACGGCAGCTTTTCAAATGGTATTTGTTTCATTACCAGATGATTTTAAGGAGTGAACAGGATTTTCTAGGCCAGACTACTAGAACTAAATGTTCCTTCACAGTCCGTGGTTTTTGTTCTATGGTATCTTGCAGTATTTTGTGGGGGATCCTAGCTAATTACTTAATGCCTTAGTAAGAGGTATTCACTGAACAGCTCAGGATGGTCCTTTTTCTAATCAACTTTTTTTCCTGCCTCTTCTTACAATAAAGCACAGCTGCTCCTCAGTCATCTTTGGGGGACTGGTTCCCAGACTGCATCAGACACCAAAATCCACAGATGCTCAAGTATCTTATGTAATATGGCAAAATCTTTGCATATAGTATATACATATCTTACTATACATTTGAAATCACCTCTAGATCACTTACAATGCCTCATAAGATGTCAGTGATATGTAATAATTGTCATACTTTAGGGAATAATAATCAGAAAAAGTATTCCATATACATTTTTTCAAAGTGCTTTTTAAAGAGAATATTCATCACTCACAAATTAACATCTATAGGTTAAAAATCAGAAGAAAAATCAAACCTGGACATACAAATTATTTTACAGGTAACAAAGTGAATATAATACTTCATATCTAAACCTATGATACATAATATATCTGTAGTCAGAAGAAAATGTATACTTTTTAAAGATTATATATTTTTAAATAAACAATAAAACTTGTATAGCCTATGAAATTATTTTTAAAGCCCACAAAGAAAAAGTAAATTAGCATGAAATAACAAATATAAACACCAAACTCAATAAACAGAAAAACTAATGAGTAATATATATATATATGTGGGTATATATATGTTGATAGATGGATGGATCCATAGACAGCTCCCAGTCAGCTGTATATCTGTCCTATGTGACTGCAGTTTTTCTGCTAGATTTGAAAAATATTTGGGAGATTTTGCCGGTCACTCATCTCCAGTAGAACAGGAATTCGCCTGCATCCTAGTCCAATTAAGATCTTTCTAGTCCAGCAATTTCTTTTTGCTTATAAAGCGCTAAAATCCTTTCATTTTAGGGTTTCTGTTCACTGGTCCTTCTTCTGCGTTGAGGATCCATGAAAAATATGTCTTCTTTCTTTATCCTTTTACAGCCCTTTAGGAATCTGAATAAGCAGACCTAATTTTTCGTACGTGACTTTTTGTTATGATGCTTTGGTTGGCTGATAAAAGTCTGTAGGAATTATGAGCCTGAAACAGATCTCTCCCATTCAAGATCACCAGAAAAAGTCAACTCTCCTAGTGACTCTCTGCTCTGGTCTTCCCCCTCTGTAAGATAAAGTTGTTCAGCTCAACTTTTCTATACATCCTAACCCTGTGCCAAGAAAAATTTAAGCCAGAAACTTAAGAAGTATTAAATTATAAATGGTTTGGTTTCACCAGATTCAAAATTCCTATTTTGGAGCACTTCATGCTTTGTTGTTTTTTCTGAACTATAACAGAGATGCAGGAAACCTCAGAAACAAACTTGGACCTTTTTACTGAAGAACAATGTAGAACATTTACTAGACTTTAATATTAAAACCAGAAAACTTCTGATAACTGTTATAATGATGGGTGTATTGAGACACTCCAGTGTTTTATTAGAGAACAGCAGCTTACATTGGGTGACGCCTCAGTTGTTATGGATTACAAACCAGCAGATCGCACATAGGCCACATGTAGCTCAGACTCACATTTAAAATTAAGAACACCTCACCTAAAAGAATTCAAAGCTTCTGTTTTTCCTGAAAACCATGGTTTTAGACCTGGGAAACAACTCCAGCATGGTAGGAATTGCCCTCCTTCTGAGGATTCGCCTGCTGGAGAGTCTGCAGCCCACACTCACCATCCCTGCCCCTTCACCACTTGTCAAACCCTGTTCACATTTTCTTTGCAGACACATTTTTTAAAGGTGAAGCGCACTGATCCAGATTAAGCTTTCCCAACACTAGCTCTATGACCTTCCATAAGGTTTAAGTCTTGGATCCCTGAGCTTTATATCGAGGATAATTCCTTGACCTCATGGTTATTATGAGGATTAAAAAAAAAGAAATAAATGAAAAGTGATACATAAACTACAATGTAAAACATTCGTCATTCTATTCATCTGGCAGCACTCTGTGAGTTGCAATAAATCCTCCTTTCCTACCTCAGTTATTACTTGGCTTCCTTGTTCCTCATACTATTACATCCCATATGACACAGTTAAAAATCTAAATTAAAAAATATTACATCCTTTGCATTATCAAGAGGTAGAAAAGATGAACACATACCACAGAGAAACAAAATGAACTCTTCAATGACAGTGAACATTTACTAAGTCATTTCTATTTGTGATGAAGTATAAAATCAGTACAAAGTGTAATTAATTATTGGACTGCTGAAGACTTCAAGAGCTGTGTTACAAGTTTACCCACTATGCACTGAAGACCTCAAAATTAGCAGCCAGGGTATTAGGGGATCCTGTGAAATAAGGTCTCTATCTTATCGTGGGCTCTGTTAGTGTTTTAGTAAAGGATCCAATACATCAGAAAAAAAATGCACATTTAATATGAGCTCTGAAAGCTTAGAATGGAGTATTAAGCCACTGTACTTATTTTATATCTATCTCTATCAATATTTATCTCTACCAATATGAATTGTTTTATATCTACATCAATATATCTTAAAAAGTCAACAGAAGACTTGAAAATATCCTCTGAGCAGAGGTGGGGTGAATTACAATTTAGTAACAAGGCAGTAGATACAAAATGTTAACACAGATGCACATCATGAATGCTAACTTGTTCCAGAGGAATTCACAGATGCCTACTCCTGTTCTTGTCAATTTACAACTGAAAATCACCCTGGCATGGGAATCACAAATCATCTCTTTTAACTATTAAGGTAATGATGCTTAAGCCACCTGCAAATCAGAACTAGAAATATAGGGAAACGGGATTTAAATTGGAATCAGCATTCTTTATAAGATCACCAGAACAGGATAATTTATGATTCAAGACACGATCTGTTGAAAAATTCATCTGACGAATCCTTTTAAAAGCATATCATACAGTGCAATTATGGCTTTTCTTGATGTTGAATGAAAACGTAGCCTAAATGCAAATTAATGAATGTCAAACTGCCACGAGGTCCTCCTATCTTATTTTAAAAATCAAAATACATAACAGCATCGTTTAAGAAACCAGTTCTTTCAATCGATGTCCCAAGACTCATGTTTAAGCAGGTCTCCTTGGCAACCAAGGAACATAGTGCGTACTGGGCTAGGGGAAGAGGGAAGGGGGGAGCAACTCCAGGGTTGGCAGACGAGTAACCCGAGTAGTAATTGCTCCCACTAGACGACGCTGGCAGAGGCTGCTGCTCCTGAAATTTCAGCTCCACGTCCCTCACACTCTGCACACAGCAGCCTCCCACCCTCTGCCTCGGGTCTGCAGGCACTAACCCCAAACTGGTTTCAAGGAGAGGGTCTGGCTTACCCGATGGGGAGAGCAGTCTGCTTGGTTTTGTACCCGAGGCAGCAGCGCAGCACCGGGCTCTCCCCGAGGCACAACGACTCTGCGGGTTAAGATAAGCTGCAGCAGCTTCCCTCTGCCGGCTGGGGCTGCGGGAGTGGAGCCCGGCGCGCCCGCGCTCGGGTCGGCGTGCGTGTGTGTGTGTGTGTGTGTCTGTGTGTGTGTGTCTGTGTGTGTCTGTGTGAGAGTGCGCGCTCCCCGCCTCCCCGCAGGGAAGGGGCGTCCCCTAGTAAATAAAAAGCCCCGCCGGCAGCCCCGCAGGTGGCACGGCTGGCTCCCTCAGCCCGGCCGCAGCGTCAGCCGCAGACGCACCTAGACGGCCGCCCGGGCGGCCCGCGGCCCCGCCCCGCCGCCCCGCCGATCCGTGCGCGCCCGCCCCGCCCCCGCCCCCGCCCCCGCCCCGTCGCGCGTGCCCGCGCTCCCGGAAGTGCCCCTCCTCTCTCAGCCCCGCTCCCTTTAGACCTGGCTGCTGGCGGCTGGGTCCCAGGCGGCATGTGCGTCTGCTGAGCCTGCTGAGGCGGACGAGTAGAGCGCAGCCTGCACGCCTCAGACTCTCTGGCCAGGGCCGGCGAGCAGTCTGTGCCAACAGCGTGGTGACCCCAGCTTGGTGTGCAGGGGAGAGATGGGACTCGCCTTCCTGCTCCCTGACCGTGCTGACTTGCGAAGTTCAAATTGCCTCTGCTCCTAGTGCCCCAGGGCCTTAGGATAATCTTATTTTATGGTACCATTGGGAACAAATTCAGGGTAACTAAGAAATGTGAGGGGTCCAGCCCCTTAGTGCCATACAGGACAGAAGCCCTGAACCTGTGGAATGAGAAAGGGTAATTTATTTGGTTATGCAGTAGCTTATTCAGCACTAAAACCGGGGACAGCCTCAGTACACCACCATTGGATTTCAGACCCTCAGCCCAGACATTGTCCTGTTTACTTCTGTTACAAGAGATTTGAGATACTTTCTATCTCGAGCACCATTAAATAGGGTCTTTCTCCTCAAGAAAACTTTTGAAAACAAGGCTTCCTAAAAGCTGTTCTTTAGAATAGTGATTATTCACTCAACAATTTTTTTTTTAAAGTTAATCCTTAGAATGTGATAGGCAATGTTATTAGGTTAGGGCTCTTAGTTGTTAATAAGAAGCTACTGTCTCTGTTTCAATCCAGTCATACAAAGAGATAAACTGAAGAAGAAAGAAATGGTGTGTGTCCTTTGGTTGCAGGCAACAGAAAACTGCTTCACTCACCTTAAACAAAAAGGAATTAGTAGAAGAGTAGAGGGAGACTGGATGGGAGGCCTGCCTAGAAAACCAGGCTAGGAACTCATCAGGAGTTAGAGCAACTTCAGAGGGCACGAAAGCAGTAAAATGGGAAAATCAGGCCAGGAATGTCATGAGTGGATTCTTTATTGCTGGGATATATGAACCCCATCTGTTGCTCTTTATACTGTATTCCCAATCAAGATTCTAGCTTGCAGTTGTTACTTGGCACCTCAACCAGGCAAGTTGGCTAGGGTAGGCCATTGATTGCAGCACTACATGAGATTCAACAAAGAAAAATGGACAGTCAGTGGCTGGAAAACACTTTCACAACAGGAAATACAGTGCCAGGTTAAATGAGGTGGGTAAATTCATTTAGCAAGACCCCTGTAACAATGGCGTATCATACACTTGGGTTTCCACAGTAAGGAAGCTTCTTTCACTAGTCTTTGGTTGAGTATGGAACACTTTTACTTTTCATCTTTTTCTGGGAGGTGTTTTGGAACATCATAGTTTTTATGGCATTTTTGTTGTTTTTGTCTTCATGTATCATCAGCTTGTCCATGGACAAAGACATAAAAGCATAGAACAAACCTAGTGTTATAAGCTTTGTACGATCTAATAACTATATCCCAGTTCCTTATTCAACTTCAGAGCAAACCCCTCTCATGGCAGCCTTTTCCCATAGCAAGTGTGGAAGTTCAGTGTCATTCCTAAGGCCAGTATTGAGATTTTCTATCACAGTAAGAAGTCACTGAGCCGTACAGTATCAATTATCCAACAGTGAAAATTGATTTCTGGCAGATACTTTCCAGTTTTCAAGTGGAAAACACAAATAACTCTAGCTAATTTATTGAATAACTAAAAAAATTAGGACATTTAAATTAAATAACTCAGCTTATTCAACTACTCATAGGTGTGTTTTGTAGCTTTTTTATCCTATTCAATAGGAATAAGCATCACTCAAAACTAATTGTGCCAAGGAAAGTTTTTTAAATTTTATTTTTAAAAAGGGTAAAACTAAACATAACAAAACAGAACAAAGGGAAAGTTTTTTAAATTTTATTTTTAAAAAGGGTGAAACTAAACATAACAAAACAGAACAAAGCAGATCAGAAGAAAACAATGTAAGTGACACAGATTTCAAAGCAAGACAACAGGAGATCTACAGTGGCTACCATAATGTCTCTTGTTTTCTTCTAAGTGGTTATCTCTATCTTCATACACAACGAATTCATACAAAACAAAATAGTATAAAACTGATAAGAACAGAGTAATAAAAGCATTACAGGCCTTCAAAACCAGACAATATGAAAATTAACACTGGCTGCCATAATGTCTCTTGTTCTCTTCAAAATAGCTGTCCATACCATCATGTATGCTGAAATTAAACAATACAAAACAGACTAAAACAACTCTGAACAAAGAATAGAAGCATTACTGAATTTCATGCATAATGATACGGAATCAGCAATGGATACTATAATGTCTGTTTTTCTTCAAAGTAGCTGTTCATTTCATTACACATAATTGATTCTCGTAACCTGTTTAGGAGAAGTTCTATGCATGTATAAGCCTCTATATATATACCTATCCTTTCTGTATTAGAAGGAAAAACAAAACAAAACAGATTACTAGAAAAATAAGGAAAAAAAGACAAAATAAATAACAATAGCAAAGAGCCCAAAACAATAATGATATAGGCACGCTTTCAAAACACAGTGGTAGGAGAAGACAAGATGGCCGATCAGTGAGCAACAGAATACAAAGCCTCCTGGGAGAAACAACTCATATGCCAGAATAAAACACCCTGGAGAGACCCAGACAGAGGGAGATGGATCCTCTTGACACAGGAAGAAATTAAAACTTAAAAAAGCTCGTCAAATACTTCGGGACTACAACTGAAACAGCTAAAAACTAAAGGGACATACCATTTTCACGAAGACCCACCAAGATTGCACCACCTTGAATCTGCACCGGCCAGCAGAGCTGCCCAAACTGATTTCCACCAACACTAACAGGAAGAACGGCAGCACTGAAGTCGGGGTTGGTGAGCCCAGCGGAGAGCAGAGAGTAGTGGAGGGACCTTCATTGATCCACGGTCAGTGCTGGGAGAGAGACCCTCCCCCATGGGAAGGGCACAACCACGTGGGCGACATGTTGGAATCGGGCAGGAGGAGCCTGAACTGGGAGTGACAGTGACTTCGGTTGGTTGCTCCCTCCCCAGAGCAGATTCATGCGATTTGCTTGGACTGGGCTGTGCCCCTGGCCAGGACTCAATGAGACGTCCCAAATAGATTCCCTGCGCCAAGCACGCACTGGCTGGGTGATCGCACCTGAAGTTTGGCTGGCCTGGTGGGGAGGGGTAGGCATACACAGCCTGCTTACACCTCAGTGACAAGAGCAGGCAGGAAAGGGCAGAGTTCCCTTGCCAGTGTGCTTCAGAGGAAATGTGGCCAACAGGGAAGGGGCTGGGACCCACACTGTAACCTGTGTGGAGGAAGCCAGGGTCATGACAGGAGAGAGAGGCAGGAGGAGGACCCCAGCCCAGAACCCTGAGAGCACTGATCCAGGAGAGGGAAAAGCAAGAGAGCCTGAGGGCAGCAAACATGCAACATCAGACATGGCTTCAATGGACATTAAGAGATACCTTTGGGACCTTGTAGACAAGCTCAAAACTGAAATATTAAATCAGGTAAAGCAGGATATGAGTAGAGTAATAAAAGAAATGCTCTCAGGAAGCATCTCTCAGGATGATACAGATGAAAGAAGGGAGGAACACAAAAAAGGAGAGAAACATTCGATAAAGAATATAAAGAAAATATAGAATACATGAAGCAGATTCAAAGAGACTACCAGGAAATTAAAAACTCCATTGAAATCTGCAAAACTCCTTAAAAGAAACTAAGGATAGACTATAAAAACTTGAAGACAAGTTTGCAATGTGTGATCATGAAAGGAAAGATCTCTTAAAAGTAACAAAGAAATAGGCAGTAACAATACAAAGGCTAGAAGATGACAAGGGAATCTACAATTTAAGAATAAGAAATGTGCACGAAGAAGCAGGAATACATACAGGCAAATTACAAAGGCTATTCACAGAAATAATTAAGGAAAACTTCCCAAGCATGGGAAAAGAAAATGAGATTCGGTTATGTGAGGCATACAGAACTCCAGCCACCTACAACCAAAACAGAGCTACACTCAGACATATAATAATCAAGATACCAGAAATTAAATATAAAAACAGAATATTAATAGCTGTCAGAGAAAAGAAACAGATTACCTATAAAGATAAGCCTATCAAGATCACTGTTGACTTCTTGACACAGACCATCAGATCAAGAAGAGCTTGGAATGAAGTCTTCCAAGTCCTGAAGGAAGGTGGCCTCCAGCCCAGATTGATGTACCCTGCAAAACTGTCACTAGAAATTAATGGAGAAACAAGATGCTTCCATGACAAAGAGGAACTGGGCGAGTCTGTGACCACCAATCCAATCCTGCAAAGAATACTGAAGGACATTCTAGAGAGAGAGAAAAAAATACCAGGATTTTAGGAACAGTGGCAGAAAGGCCTCAATGAACAGGGCAGGCAGTAGAATGAAGGAGAAAACTAAACAAAGGCAGAAAAGTAGCATAGCAGAAATGAAGCAGAGAAAGATGACTATAATCGCTAACATAGATGGCCTTGATACACTATATTGTTAATAGTGCACCAGGATTTAAGTCCACATTACTCACACTACTCTGCTTAGATGTATTATATTCTGTTCCAGTCATTCTACCTGTACTAGATTTGAGGGCACAGACAGTAATCCTGAAAATAACAGGATATAGTATGGTAATCATCCTTAATTTCCTATTAACTTAATCTAAAGCTCTGTATAACCTACACTGTTTTACCATGACTGATCAATCATAATCGAATCTGGTTTGTTAGATTGCTGTTTTGTGTTGATAGATTTTATTCAAAGTTGTTATGATTGATAGTATCAAGTCTGAGCATATAGGCAACTGCACTTGGGATGACAAGATCCACTAGAATATCCACTCTGATTTGATTATTACCTGCCTTTGAAGTTTTATACTGTCTACAATGCTTTATTTTACTAATATTGTTATTTACTGCTATACTCAATTATACTGCTATATTCAATTATGCCTGATGATATACACATTCTATTGAAGATAATAAGAAACAACACAGTAATCATTGTAGATCACCTTGTACTGTGGTTTTATATGACTTTTTGGTTTCGTGTTTTTATAGGAATTTGTTTTGTTTTGTCTTGCTAAGTTTTGTTTTTCTCTCTAATACAGAAAGCATAGAAATACACGTAGAGATTCATGCATGCATAGCTGTTCACACTCTCACTGTTTGACTATCTACTTTGTATGCTTTAATTTTATCCTATTCAATAGGAATAAGCATCACTCAAAACTAATTGTGCCAAGGGAAAGTTTTTTAAATTTTATTTTTAAAAAGGGTAAAACTAAACATAACAAAACAGAACAAAGGGAAAGTTTTTTAAATTTTATTTTTAAAAAGGGTAAAACTAAACATAACAAAACAGAACAAAGCAGATCAGAAGAAAACAATGTAAGTGACACAGATTTCAAAGCAAGACAACAGGAGATCTACAGTGGCTACCATAATGTCTCTTATGTTTCTAGTAATCAGAATTTGTAAGAGGACAATATGTAATTTCTTAACTAGTGATTTCTTATTGTTTATCTTTTTTTTTGGAATTCTGTATTATCTCTACCCTTTACATGCTTTTGTTTCTCTTTAAATAAAATATTTTTTTAAAAAAAGTGATAGGAACAGAACTAAGGTTGATATTTTACATAGTGATTTTCAAGAGTTCCTCAGGTCAACTGATGCAAACATGCAAAATCGTTCCAATCCTATGAATATTAACTGCTTTGTTCTACAAACATAGAGAATTTGTAGCACCATCATCTTAGCTATCCTAAGTGCGTTTATACAAATTTAGATATTTTTCTTTTCCCTTCCTTTTTCTTTTTCTCCTTTTCCCCTGAGATATTTTTTCCCCTTTGAGTGGATTCCTAGCCTTTTACTTTTTGAGGCTCTTATGTACTCTTACCATTTCTTGCACTAGGGAGACAATACAGTATTTTCTCAGGTGAGTTTGATTTATTTCACTTATGAGTATGGTCTCAAGTTACATCCACTTATAAATATCTCCAGCAGTTAGGACCCCACCCAGCTTTCTGAAACACTGGAGGAGGCTTGGAGAGTTCCCACAGGCCTGACTGGACCATGCTTAGTGACCTTCTTTCAATCCAGGGAGCTGAAAGTGTGCAAGGTGATTTCCAGTGCGCTTGCTGGCTCAAAAAGAGTTTTGGACCATTGCTCCCAGTTAGGAAACCAGCTAAGAAGCTGGGTGGAGGGAGGAGGCTCGGGAGGTCCCATGGGACTGACCAGACCATGCCTAGCCACCTTTCAATCCAGGGAGCCAAGGGCATGTGAGGTGAGTTCCAGTGCACTTGCAGTGACTTGGGGAGAGCTTTTGACCATGGCTCCCAGCAGTTAGGACCCTGCCCAGTGTCATAGACTATTGGAGGAGGAATGGAAGGTCCTGTAGGCCTGACTGAACCATGCTCAGTAACCTCAATTCAGTCCCAGGAGCAGAGGGCACATGAGGTGATTTCCAACACACTTGGGGGAAGCTTTGGAACATCGCTTGAAACCTGGAAATATAGGAAAGTGACAAAACAAAAGACCAAAATGCAATCTCAAACCTCCAGCCCATCCCAAGAAAGCCTAGGAGCCATGTACATAGAAGAAAATATAAGCCATACACTTGAAATGCCTAAAATGATATCAACTGAAATAAAGAAACAACTCTGGGAAGCTATAAAAGAACTCAAATCAGAAATAATCTCCCAGGTAAAAGAAGAAATGATAACTGTAATGAAAGAAATGCTAAACACATCTAAAGAAGACATAGTTTAAAAATTAGAGGAACAATGCAAAAAGATGGAAACCCTGAATGTACAGTATAAGAAACAAACAGAATGCATGAAGCAGATTCAAAGAGATATACAGGAAATCAAAAATTCCACTGAAAGTTGGCAAAACTACATCAATGAAAGTGAAGATAGACTTTCAGACCTCAAAGACAAGATTGTAGCTAGTGAATAGGAAAGGAAAGATCTTTTAAAAATAACAAGGAATCAGGAAATAACAATTCAATAGTTGCAAGATGTTGCAAAGAAAAACCACATAAGATTGATAGGGATAAATGAAAAAGAAAGGGACAACATAAAGGTATCAAGAGGCTATTTACAGCAGTAATAGCTGAAAATTTCCCAAACATGAGAATGGAAACCAACAAATGGATCAGTGAAGCATATAGAACTCCAAATAGCCATAACTAAAATAAAACTACACCCAGATATATAATAATCGCCATCCTAGAAATCCAACATAAGAGCAGAATATTAAAAGCTGTTAGAGAGAAAAGACAGATCACCTATAAAGGAAAACCTATCAGAATCACAGAAAACTTCTCAACACAAACAATGAAGTCAAGAAGAGCATGGAGTGAAGTATTTCAGATCCTAAAGGAAAATGATTTCCAACCCAGACTGATGTACCCTTCAAAACTATCCTTCAAAATGGATGAAGAAATAAAATACTTCTATGAAAAAGAACAGCTGAAGAACTTCACAATCACCAAACCAACCCTGCAAAGAATACTGAAAGACACTCTAGACAGACATAGGAAAAAACCACTAAGCAAGGCAGACAATTAAACAGAGTGGAAAGGTAAAGAAGCAATGGCAGAAAGATAACATGTCAAAAATAAACCAATATATAACAGTTATAACCATTAATGTAAATGGCTTCAATTCACCAATTAAAAGAAACAGATGGTCAGATCAAGGAACAACATCCAAGCATATGCTGTCTACAAGAAACCCATCTAACCCAAAAGGAAGCTCATAGGCTGAAAGTCAAAGGATGGAAAACAATACTTCATGCAACAGGACCCCCCAAAAAAGTGGGGGTAGCTATTCTGTTTGCAGACCATGTGAACTTCAAACCAAGAATGGTCCAAAGAGATAAAGAAGGTCACTACATACTAGTTAGGGGAAAACTGCAAGAGGAAGAGATAGCAATCTTAAATATATATGCACCAAATTCCAGAGCACCCAACTACACAAAGCAAGTATTAACAGAAATGAAAAATCAAATAAGCAATAACACTATTATAACAGGGGACTTTAACACACCATTGACACAAAGGGATAGATCAACTAGACAGAAAATCAGCAAAGAAATAACAGAACTGAATCACACCTGTGAACAAATGGATTTGATAGATGTGTACAGAGTGTTCCATCCAATAACATCAGGATATACATTCTTCTTGCCAGTACATGGGACATTCTCTAAAATAGACCATATATTAACCCACAGAACATATTTCAGTAAATGCAAAAGAATTGAAATTATCCCATGCATGTTATCAAATCATAGCAACATGAAACTAGAAATTAATGATAAAAGAGACTGCAAAAACCCCACAAACACGTGGAAATTGAATAATACACTCTAGACCAATCAGTGGGTCACAGAGGAAATTAAAGAAGAAATTAAATAATATCTACAAGCAAAGGAAAGTATGAATACAACTTACCAGAATCTGTGGGATGCAATGAAAGCAGTCCTCAGAGGAAAATTTATTGCAGGGAATTCCCACATCAGGAAAACAGAATGAATACAAAATAAACAACCTGATTCTGCACCTCAAACATCTAGAAAAAGAAGACTAGTGAAGCACAAAGCCAAAAGAAAGGATGAGATTATAAAGATCAGAGCAGAAATTAATACAATAGAGACTAAGAAAAACAATACAAAGAATCAATGAATCAAAGAGCTGGTTCTTTGAAAGAATAAATATAAATATCTTGGTGTGATCATTCTTTATAGCTGAGTAGTACTCCATTGTATAAAAATACCACATCTTTTTTTATCCATTCCTCAGTTGATGGGCATTTAGGTTGTTTCCAAGATCTGGCTATTACAAATTGTGCTACTATAAACATGGGTGTACATATATCACTGTGAAAGATTTTAATGTTAAAATGTCAGATATTTACATTTTCCCTGCCACATTCTGTGGTACCAAATGATATTTTCAGTCTAATTCATTATAGTGAACTAGACATGTAATAGGAGCTTAGTAAAATGTACTGTAGTGAATAATCCCCACCTAGAAATATCTTAATTATGTTACTAAATACATTACTAAAGAGGTACAGACAAAATAGAAAATGGACTCTTGGTTATCATTAGGGTAAGGCAATGTTAAAATGAATCATACTTTTTCATGTATCCAATTGTCAAAAATATAAAACAATATAATATCTAATATTAGAAAGAAGGTGGGTAAATACGAATGAATGAGAGCAAAAGCGAACATTTGTAGGACAGCTTGTCAATATTAAATTTTTAAAAAACTGTATGTATCTTTTATTCCACTAACTCTGCCTCTAAAAATTAGGTTTACTTCAAATTAAAGTTCAAAATCTTACATAAAAAGAGTGTCAATGCAGAGGGGAAAGGAACCTTTTTATACTGCTGGTGGGAATGTAAATTAGTGTAGCTACTATAGAAATCAATATGAAAATTCTCAAAAAACTAAAAAAAGAGCTACCATTTGATACAGGTAAACCAATCTTTGCTATATATCTGAAGGATTTAACATCAGCATGTCATGGTGATACCTGCATAGTAGTTTGTTGTGGCACAATGTTCAATAATCAAGACATGGAACCACCCTAGCTGCCCATCAATGGATGACTCAATATAGAAAATATTGTACATATACAGTATTACTCAGCAATACAAAACCACAAAATTTTGTCATTTACAAAAAAATCACCACATTAAGAGAAATAAGCCTGACTCAGACAAATATAGAATAATTTCCCTAATATGTTTGTATAATCTAAAAATATGACAAGAAAGTAGAAGGGAGACTTATTAAACAAAAGGAAAAGAGTAAGGATGAGGGCAAAGTAATAGGAAAGACAAATATGATCAAAGTGTACTATACTCACTGAAACCCTGCAAAACGTGAAATGATGGAGCAGGATGGGCAAAGGAGGTGACGTGTGGGAACAACTCAGGTATGTTATATACATGAACAAATCTGTCAAAATCTTAGTAACATCCGAAGGGAAGAAAAAAAGTAGAAGAACAGAGTGACAGAGAAAAACTACGGAAGTATCATCAGGGGCCAGTCAAAATATGAGGATACTAAGTAGCTATGTTTTTAACTGCTGATTTTTACATAGTGACATCAAAGATATATCAGTACATTTTCTTAAAAAAACAAATTGAAAGTCAGTTGGTGTAATTTGATTTTGTTTGGGTAAAATATGAAGGGAGGGAAAGAGAGAATTGTGTGTGTAACTGTGTTTTTCATCTTACTGGTTCAAGAGGAAATGAGCTCATCTCAGGCTCCGGTCCCACATACATAAAGGTTCTGGGACTTTCTTTGTCACACCACTATCTTTGAAACTCTGCTATTCTCTGACCCAAGGGGTTCACAGATCCCAGGCCATCAAAAGGATCAGGATGGCTCCCCTCCCCTGCTGAATGTTGTACTGTGGTGGGACAGGGTGCTGAGCCCATCTTAATGAAGACTCAGCCAGCAGGTTCTGGGGACAGTGGTAGAGAAGGGTATTTCTACTGCTAATTCTACCCCTGCCCCAGGATTTTTCTTGACCAGGCCCATTGTCCTGGCCTTGAGGATTGTACTTCTTTATCAAGTTAACACTAGCTTCCTGGTAAGAGGCTAGGGCATAGCAACATGGCTGGAGCAATTGGGCACAACTTGCCAATTGAAGAGGCCTGTTAATCATGAGCACAGAGCATTGACTCTTGAGATCAAGCCAAACCCTGAACCTGGTTTCAATCTTCTGACACAAGAACATGTGAACCTGGCACTTGATATCAATCTTCCAGTGTGAAACGCCAGGGGCCGCCTGGATCAGCCATCAAAGAAGGTAAAGAAAGCAACTGATTTTGCTGCCACTGCCCTTTTTTTTCTGCAGGGCTCTGTTCTGCTTACAAGAAATATCTTCTTTTTTTCCTTCAAAGCACCCTTTTATCCTGAGAGCTTCTTTTATGCTTCTTTTCTTTTTCTTCTTTCTGCACTAAAACAGTTATTTTTACACTCACCAATTATCTTAATCAATTCATTGAATGAGACAATAAGAACATGGGAGACACTGCTAGTCCATACCCCACCCAATAACAGTTTCATCATCACACCCATGGAAACCTCTCCAGTTTTCCCAGTTGATGAGTCTCTTTCCTCATCATGTTTTTCCTATAAATTCTTTCTTCTCCTGGAGACAGAAGCCTCTGCATTACCCTGGAGGCCTAGCCTTCTGAAACTCAAGTCCACAAACAAATCTGGTTTGTTCGTATCTTTGCCTGCTTGCTTATTTCCTTGACCTGTCCCCTGTAAATATTCTTATATCAAGGCTTACTTGATTGTCTGGGCAACAGGTCAGTGTACTAAGAAACACAAAAACTAAAAGCATTTTAAGTTATGTCTATAAGTATTCTAGGTAAGAAACTACTTTTTTTTTCAGGGAAAGAGAGTGGCAGGAATCTTTCATTTTCCACTTAAACCATTAGGTACTTTTCATAATCTTTATGATAACCATGAATATCATTTATAATATTTAAATTCATTAGTAAATAAAATGTTCCACTTGTTAGACTCAACCTATGAAAAAGGGTATGATAACACTTATTTGCATTGCTGAAAAATAGTCAGCATCACAGAAAAAAACTGTTTAGCAACTGTAGCTCAATGGTTCACCACTTGCCTAGAGTCACAGAGTTCGTCCCCAGCATGGGAAGAAGAAGGAAGAAAAGGAGGAACAGGGGGTATGTGAGGAAGGGGAAGTGGAGGGGTGAAGAAGGAGAGAAAACATTGCTTAAACATTTTAGGAGTCCTGAAATTAACCAGGTCACACTGGCATCTATATAACTATACCTGCATATAATTGATAGAAAATTTTAAAATAAAGGAACCTCATGTAAATAGAGCCCGCACTTCCAACATTTAAATCAACAAAGTCCCAAGATACTCATATTTTAGTTCTCATTCCATTCTTTTTCCAGAACCTCTTTCTTTCTCTTTAGCTATAGTAATAAAAAGTCATAATAAGTTTTGATCAGAGTTCTGTATCTGATATCAGTTAAAGTTCTTTGGCTCAGTTTTAAGAATGAAACTAATTTTTCATAGGCAAGAAAGTATTTTATTGAAAGGACCTCGGTGACTCATACAAGTGAATGACTGGAAGGCAAAATCTGAAAACTTCAGCTTTCAGTAGGACCAAGAACCCAAATAACTTCACTCCATTTGAGATTCAAGTTCCCAGGAGAATCTCTCTCACTGGCCCCTGACAGCTCATGAGATGCTGAGCTTGGGACGAAGGAAGGGGGAGAGCAGGACCTTGTGAGGTGGAGGACTTTCCAAAGCAAATGGTGAGCTCCTCTCACCGCAAAGGTGCCAGGGATGAGGCACAGGCAAAACATAGCTATTAACTTCATCTATGTTTTAAAGGAATCATTAATTGGAGGGAATTTTATTATTTCTTTTAATTACTTCCTTTTATTATCCCTTCTTGTTCCCAATTATGGATTCAAAACATATTTCAGGTAGAGTCAAAACTGTGATTTTAAAATGAATTAATATTTATTTAATGACATAACTTTTCTTTAAAAATGATGAACGATCCACTGAATGCAAAGCTATCTCCTGGACTCTATTTTAAAAATTTTCTCTCTTATGTTTAGGCCACTGATCATGGAATTAAAATTGAATATTCAGTGATGCATTTTAAAATTTTAGTTTCTAATCTTAGAACTATCTGTGTGGGATCAATTTTCACAGAAAATTCATCACTGTTTTACAGTAGTATAATGTAGATTAATACACCTGATGGTTCTAAAATTCTTACCTCCCCATAATATTGTATGAATTTAAACATGCCATTAAGAAAAAATTATTAACTTCATTCATTAAAATCACCCATTCATTAAAATTTGACTATGCTTCCCAGGTCACATCAGCTTGGAGGTGAAAATGGGTCATAACAACTGTCAAAAGTAACACAAGAGTATTTCTCCTGGTTCCAAATGTCTCTCAGCAGAAACCAGCATCCCCAGCCCAATTTTTATTTCAAGTTGTCTAAAAGGAGTTTTATCAATGAGCTCTATTGAGTCAGTGCATTCTGGGGAGAAGAAGAAATGATCCTTTTGCTGCAAATGCTGTCAATGAGCCTCCATGGGAGTGCTGAACATTAGCTTCCTTTCATTCTTTCTCTTTCTTTCTCTCTCTCTCTTTCTTTCTTTCTCTCTTCTTTTTCTATTTTTGTTTTTCGTACAGGGATCAAATTCATGACCTTGCACTTGCCAAGCAGGTGCTTATTCCAATGAGCTAAATCCCTGCCCTCTTTTATTCCTTTTCTAATTTCTTTCTGTGCAACAATAGTTCTCAGCAAAAATGTGAGCTTGTCCTTCAGGGGACATATGTTTGTAGTCATTATTGTTTTGCAAAAGTGAAAAGGAGATTGCTCCTGGCATGCAGAGGCAGATCCCCGATGCAGCTGTCATTCTACAATGCACTGGACAGTCCCAACAATGAATTCTCCGGTCTCACCTCTTCTTCTTCTTTTTTTTTTATTATGTTTTTGTATCAGTTAAAAATTTTTTTTCAGTTTTTTTTTATTTAAAGAGAAAAAACAGGAAAAAGATAGAAATATTACAGAATTTCAAGAAAAGAAGATAAACAGTAAGAAATCACTAGTTGATAAATTACATATTGTTCTTTTAGAAATAGTTATTCAAGTTACAAAATTAAAGCACACAAAGTGGACACTCAAGCAGTGAGAGTGCAAACAGGTCTGTTCAACAATCCAACAGGAACCTAGAAATATGGTCATCAATCCCACACACCTAAACATACATGCAGCTATATCTTTTATAGCACTTCCTATTTCCTCTTTTTTTACAATAGCAATTATACATTTTTAAAATTTTATTTAAAGAGAAGAAAAAAGCAAAACAGAAAAAAGGGTAGCAACAATACAGAATTCTAAATGAAAGAAGGAAAAAGGAAAATGAGAAAAAGCCCCACTAAGAAATCAGTAATTTATACATTACATACTGTCATCCTGTATGAAGTTATTCAACTTACAGAGTTAAAGGGTGCATAGTAAACATTCAAACAGTCAGACTACAAACAGTTCTGCTCAAAGATCCAACAAAGATTCAGCAATCTATTTTACACACTCAAACATATATGCACTTTCTTTTCCTCTGTTA